>JANVCC010000036.1:4531786-4569722 GCA_025345505.1 Todiramphus chloris collaris
GTGAGGCGGGCGGGGCGGGGCGGGGCGGCCGAGCAGGTGGCGGTGCCGTTGCGGCCCCCCCCGTGCCCGGCCGGCTCCCCGCCCCCCGCGCGCCCAACCGCCGCCGCCGTTCCCATTCCTACTCCCGTTCCCATTCCCATCACGTCCGCCGCCCGGCCCCGCCGCTCTCGCTCCGCCGCGCCGCCGCTCCGCGATGGCCAGCACCTTCGCCCGAGCCCTCTCCGCCCGCCGCTCCGCCGGCCTCCTGGCCATGGTGGGCGCCGGGTCCCTCGCCGCCGGCTTCTTGTTCTCCCGGGACACGGTTAGAGCGGGCGACCGGCAGCGCCGGCGCTACCCGCCCAGGTACCGGGCGCGGGCGACGGGGACGCACGTGCGGGGGGCGGCGGGCGGGGGCCGGTCGCTGCGGCACCGGCACCGGCACCGGCACCGGCACCGGCACCGGGCTGGGCGGCGGGCGGGGGGTCCTGGGGTGGCTCGCTGGAGCGGCGGGGCGGACGCTGCTCGTCCGCGGGCGGGGGTGACCGGAAAGCCCGGGAGCCGATCCCGCGCCGTTCCCGCGGCCCCGGGAGGGGGTTCGGCCGAGTTAGACGGAGCCGCCCCTCCTCGGGCCACCGGCGCCGCGGGACCCGCCGTCCCCGCGCCCAAGGGCACCGGCGCCGCCGCGGCGGGGCCTCCGCCTTCTGCCCGCAGCCCCAACTGCCGCGCCGGAGCTGGGCTGGGCCCTCCCGTGCCCGCCGGGCTGCCACGGCCCCCGACGCGGGACCCCCGCTGAGCCGCGGCCGGCCGGGCTGCGGGGACCTCCCCGGGCGCATCAGGCGCCAGCGCTCCTCCGGCGGCGGCCCGGGCCGGGAACCCCGGGGCTGCCGGCGGCCCTGGGCCGTCTCGGGACCACCGGGATAAGCCGCTGCGATCCCGGTCCGGGAGAGGCGGGAGGGGATGAATGCTTGTCAGCAGGGCTGGGGACTGGGGGGGACTTGCAGGGTAGCAGGGGCTGTGGGGAGCTGGGCCAGCCCAGCCGGATGGCACTGCCAGAACAGCCAGCACGGCCAGGACGTACCCCAGGCTCGGCCCGGCTGTCGCAGGAGCCGGGGGACACTTGCCAACGTCCTGGTGGGAACAGGACAGAGCAAAAGGCTCATTTTCTGCTCCTGGCGAAATACCCGGAGCTCTGTCAGCAAGAGCCGGTGTCGGAGTGGGGACGGAGGCTCCTCGGCAGCCCTGGGGCTGGCGGCATCTCCTGGCCCGGTCCCATCTGGCTGTACCAGCCTTCCCACGCGCCTGCCCTCGGGACAAGCACCTCTCTATCTGGAAGAAAAGGGGTCCTGGCAGGTCCCCGCTCTCCCATCTCAGGGACAGTTTTTAAAGGGTGAACTGGAAGGGCCCACAGATGCTGAGAAGGCAGGACCCAGCCTGAAGGCAAGTTTGGGATGAAGATGAGCCGTGAGATGTGCAGTCAGGACTTTTGGGAGGTGGGCACCGAGCCGAGCCAGGCCAGGCAGGCGCATGCCCGGCTGTGGCCTGGCTTAGGGGTGCTTCTGGGGTAATGCTGGCTCTGCAAGAGCTGCTGGCCCTATTTACACAACCTGCGCCTGATCCCTTAAGCCAGATAAGGCTGCGGAGTGGTGCTAAGGTTCAAGCTACAGCACAGGAGGTCTCATGTCACTTCCCCTTCAAACTGCTCTTTGCTGTGAGCTGCCTGGGGATCTGGCTGGGCCCCAGTAGGACCAGGCACTTTGCTGCTGTGGGTGGAGGTGTTACCACTGCTCCAGTCACCGCTGCTTATGGGAGCAATGAGGAAATGAGGCCTTGAGATTGGGAGAGGTGGAGGCAGGTCCTGCCCAGTGCCCGCACTGCCTGGCCCCGAGGAGAACAAAGGGCCAAGGCACAGGATGGGGGCTGGAGGTGGCAGCTGCCTGTGCCCTACAAGGACTGGGCAGGGCAGGGCCAGGGCCAGGATGGGGGAGAGACGTGGTAGCCATCCCACCTTGCACTGGTACCTGCTTCTCAGCCTGGTACAGCTCACGGGAAGGCCGGGGAAGCAAGGAGCGGGTTTTCCTCCCCATCCCGGTGCCAGCAGAGACTGCGCACAGTGAAGGAGCGGAGCGGGGAAGGAGGCGGCACGTTACTGCTCCAAGCACATGCGGCTGCTGTGGTCCCTGCACCAAACACCGTGCGGTTAGCGAGCGCGTGGAGCTGCATTGCAGGCTGAGAGCCCTGCTCGTGCAGAAAGCCGAGCGCAAGAGCCAGCGCTGGGTCGGGCCACAGAAACGAGGGAATGGAAATGGAGCGAGTTCAAGGAGTGATGCAGGATGGATGGTATTGTTTATTCACCTCCCAGGAGGGTTGTAATTTCAAGCTTTCTGAACAACTGAAGGGCAACAGACATCAAGTCTTCACTGAATGAGGATGGTGAGGGAAAAATAGCAGGACCTGTGAGAGCTGCTGGCTGGTGTGAGAAAGGCAGGCGCTCTGCCCGTGTCCTCTCCTGGTGGGAGCTGGCCTGTTCCCACTAAACCTGGACACACGAGTGTCTGTTTCCCTTGTGCACATGAAATGCTGTCTGTCCCAGGGGTGGCAGGGTCAAAGCTGGCCACATTGCAAAGGCATCGGATCAGTGGCTGGGGAAAAACAGCAGGTCAGAATATTGCTGCTGAAAACAAGGACGGGGCTGAGGGAACAGCCAGGCACCATCTGTGGGAAAGAGGGGGCTGAGGTGGGTCTGGAGGAGGAGAGGATGAAATCGAGGAAGGGGACGTGGCTGAGAAGCTCAAAAATGAGCTTCCTGGGAAGGTCTGTTTGGCAGAGAATGGTTTTGTGATGGTGCTGACACTTGAAAAAAGCCTGGACAGAGCCCCAGGAGCGAGCAGCAGCATCCCACTCTGCGGGGGCGAGTCAACCCACCGGGGATTGTGTTCCTCTAGTCTTTAAATAACGAGAGACATTAGCAACAGCCTTGAGGGAGCCGAGCGGCACTGCACAGTGCCGCGCTGCAAATTGCCATGCTGGGGGGGGCAGGGACACCCTCCCACAGAAGATGTGGGCAAGGACATGCCTGCTGCCAGGCAGGTACCACACAAGGCACAGCCCCACATTTGGGTGGTCACACTGGGGCTCCCTGCCAAAGCATTTCCACACAAAGCCTGAGCCCCCTCCTCCCTGCATCACCAAGCCACGTGCTCCACCTCCTGCAGCAGCCTGCCAGCCCCCCCGCTCCTCTGCCCGCTGCCGCCGCGCAGGGTCCCACATGCCCCACACCTCTCCCGAAGCCCCGTGTGGCAGGGGATGCTGCCCGCATGGGCACCCACAGAGCCAGAGATGCCAGGAAGGACACGGAGGATGCTGGATTAGCGGTGAAGGGCCACAGGGAGATGCCGGGGGCTGCCTCTCCCCGTGAGTCTGCCCGGTCAGTGGATGGACTAATAATACCTGCTGATCGCTTGGCAGCTCTGCTCCCGGGCAAAGCACCTCCTGGCACAAGGGCAGAGAGGGTGGTGCCTGCAGGCAGTTGCACCCCAGGGTCGCAGGCAGGACACAGGATGGTGTGGGTGGTGGCAAAGCACCCGCACCACCAAGTCATGCTCCTGGCAGACGTCCACCTTCCGCTGAAGACGCTTTCAGCTTCTGCAGCCGGGGGAGACCTCGGTGCCATGGCACTGGGAATGAAGTATGATGCTAAAAAGATTATAATTTTAAAACCAGCTTTGGGTACCAAACCCAAGGGGCTCAGGAAGCCTGAGTGAGGCCAAGTGCAGTGTCGCTTTCATGCTTGTGGCAGAGGAGAGCTGGGGCAGCCAGGTGGGAGCACAGTGCCTGCTGCCCGAGCCCTCCAGTGCCAGCCCCAGGATGCAGACCAGGATGTGGGGATGGGCACTGCTTGTGAGCACAGCGCTGGGTGTTCAATGCCTTCACCCCTGCACTGCCCGCCTGATCCTGGCACCATCCCACTTAGTTCAGGTTCCCAAGGAAGGCTGAAGAGAGATTCCCCAGATTGCTGCCTGTAATTCAGGGCTGTTCTAGGGGGGATGCATCTGGGCCAGGAGCTAAGTCAGCGCTGCAGCAGGCACAGACCCTGCAGGCAGAGCTGGAGTCTCAGGGTGCTGGACTCTGAAGGTATGGGCTGCCCATGGCAGACAGTGTGCTCAAACCTCCAGCAACCTCCAGCTTACGGGAAGGAGCCTTGCTTCCCACAGCAGCCCTTGCTGGCTCTCTGGGCAGAGTCTGCTGCTGCCAGGGTGGGAAGCACAGAGCGCAGGGGTCCTGGCATGCCAGGAGGCACTTGCCATGCCGGGGGCAGAGGAGGAACTTGTCCAACTGTCCCATTCTGATCTGCAAATGCTTTTCACGAGAATGCGTCTCCCTGGGGAGACAGGTCAGCAGCCAGCTGATCGCAGGGGCAGGAGCAGGGGGAGAGCTGAGACAGGCTGCATCCCATATACAAGTCAGCCTCTGAACTGGAGCATCTCAACAGGGCACATATATGTGTGTGGGCTGGGAGAGCAGCTGCAGCCCCCATGGCCTGGGACCATTTCCTGCCTGGAGCTAATGCCTCCTTGCACTGGTCTGGGCTGGAGCTGCCAGTGCTTCCCTACACAGAGCAGACAATGCAAGCCCTGCCTCCCTTTCTTTCTGTGAAGAGCAGGAAGCCACAAACAGTAGCCAAGCCGTGGGCGAAGGGCCAACGCACATTCCTTGGCCTGCAGACACCATGGAGGAGGCGGCAGCAGCAGCAGCACGCTGCATTGCAGCACGGGCCGGGTGCTGGCATCCAGACCTGGCACCCTGTGCAGACACTCAGCCTGGGACCAAGCCCTGAGCACAGGGAGGGTGCCAGGACTGGCTGCTGGTGAGTGTCCAGCTGCTGCTCCCAGCAACCTGGACCTGCACTAGCCCCTGCACCGCTTTTCCCACATGGAGCCCCCCGCAAGCCGTGCCACCCCCAGGGCAGCACCCCTCCAGGGAGAGGGGACAGATGTCCTCAGGGCTGGGGGACCCCCTTGGTCTCCTGGCCTGACAAGGGCCAGTCCTATCCCACTAAGTTAAGCAGAGGGACCACCTCCCAGCAAGAGGGATTTGGCCAAGGTGAATGCTGCCGGGGTCCTGCCCTGCCAATCCCCCCACCAGTGCAGAGCAAGCACAAAGCCTGGCTAAAGTGGGAATGAGGTCAGCGGACGGCGTCCCGCTAAGCTGATTAGGGGAAAGCATCCCCCTAATACAATAAAGTGCGCCAGAGCCGTGCGGTTCCCACCAGCTGCAGATCAGGGTCAGGCGATCTCCTGCCCCGCAGTGTCAAGGGCAGGGGAACGGGCGTTTAGGGGCCAAGACAACACCAGGGCCCCCGTGGGCTGCCTCCCACCATCTCTGCACGGGCAGACCCCAGGGTGGGGTGGCAGGGGCAGCGGGACCAGCCCCACCATCCATTAGGGCTGGCGTCAGGCAGCCCCAGGGAGCAGGGCAGTGGGCTGGGTGCCCCCCCTCAGTAGCCCACCCGCCCAGGCAGCTCAGCACACGGGCTCCTGCCAGCTGCCTGTGCCCCAGCACAGGGCTGACGTGGCCGCTGCCGCTCGCCCAGCCCTGGGGCCCTGGTACGTGGCTGATAAGGAGCCGCACCCTCACAACCAATCCAGATTTGCTCATGGACTCTTGTCCCCATGTCAGCGTCAGCCCTCGGCTCAGGCTGCTCTCTGCCCTCACCATGCGATGCCCATGACTGCCTTCCCGCTTCCAAGTGGCCTTTGCTGGTGTGGACAAGCCAGGCAGGCTGAGCTCCCCCTCCAGAGCTCCCCTGCTCACACCTGCCCTGAGGGTCTCTGTAGGGCAAGGGCATGATGTCGGGGTTCCCTGGCCCCAAAGGACTCATCGGTCTCTCCCTCCACAGCGCCGAGTACCCCGATCTGCGGAAGCACAACAACTGCATGGCCAGCAACCTGACGCCAGCCATCTATGCCAGGCTCTGTGACAAGGCAACCCCAAATGGATGGACCCTGGACCAGTGCATCCAGACAGGCGTCGACAACCCTGGCCACCCCTTCATCAAGACTGTGGGCATGGTAGCTGGTGATGAAGAGACCTATGAGGTGAGTGGTGGCCAGAGCCCTGCCATGCTCCAGGGTCTCCAGGCTACCTGCAAGAGCCAGAGCAGTCCCAATATCTGTGGTACCTCCAGCAGCCTAGGATGTTACTTCTCACCTCCTCCTGGCCTGCCTGGGCAGCTGGAGAAGCCCCTTGGCCAGACCCAATGCAGAATCATAGAATCATTTAGGTTGGAAAAGACTTTTAAGATCATCAAGTCCAACAGTTAGCCCAGTCCACCACTAACCCATGGCCCTCAGCACCACAGCTCCACGACCTGGAAACCCCTACAGGGATCATGGGGACTCCATCCCTGCCCTGAGCAGCCTGGGACAGCCCTGGACAACCCTGTAGGGGAAGAAGTTGTTCCTCAGCTCCAACCTAAACATCCCCTGGTGCAACTTGAGGCTGGTTCCTCTTGTCCTGTTGCTTGTTCCTTGTGAGCAGAGCCTGACCCTCCCTGGCTCCAAATTCCTGTCAGGAGCTGTCAGAGCCAGAAGGTCTCCCCTCAGCCTCCTTCTCTCCAGGCTGAACAAGCCCAGGTCCCTCAGCCGCTCCTCACCACCCTTGTGCTCCAGCCCCTTCCCCAGCTCCATTGCCCTTCTCTGGACATGGTCCGGCCCCTCAATGTCCTGCTGGGAGTGAGGGGCCCAAAACGGAATATAGTATGGGACACAGGGCTCCTTTCAGAGCAGCTGTTCCTGGAGCCCTGCGATGTCCTCCTCCTTACCTCTAAGCGGCACATGCCCAGGCAACGTCAGCCCCATGGATTACTATTGCATTTCAGGATGCCCCAGCCACCCTCTGTGGCATCTCTGCTGCCACATCCTCCACACTGGCTCATGACAGGGGATTCATGGGGCACTGGGTCTGCAGTGCTGCACATTGTCCCTCTTGCTTCCAGGTGTTTGCTGACCTGTTTGACCCCGTGATCCAGGAACGGCACAACGGATACAACCCCCGCACCATGAAGCACACCACAGACCTGGATGCCAGCAAGGTGTGTGAGCTGGGCAGAGGTGCTGCACACGGGGACCCTTCCCCGGGCTCTGGGGAACAAAGCCCTGCCAGCACCGGTGCCACCCCGTAAGCACCCCACGGCTCCCATCTGTTCCAGATAAAGTTTGGCCAATTTGATGAGCGCTACGTGCTCTCCTCCCGGGTCCGGACTGGGCGCAGCATCCGCGGGCTGAGCCTGCCGCCAGCCTGCACCCGCGCGGAGCGGCGAGAGGTGGAGAAGGTGACCGTGGAGGCACTGAGCGGCCTCACAGGAGACCTGATGGGACGGTACTACCGCCTCAGCGAGATGACAGAGAAGGAGCAACAGCAGCTCATTGACGTGAGTCAGTGCAGCTCCTGGCCAGGCCCCCCCACTGCCTGTGGAGCAGGACCCCTTCCCCAACACTGCCTCTCCTGGAGGCCATATCCTCCTTTCCCAGCCCTGTTGCCCCATGGGACAAGGACATCCTTCCCCAGCAAGGCTCCTGAGGTGCACAGGGTTCTCACGGTGCTGCTCAGCCCTCCTGAGGCAGAGGAGGATGGAGCTCACTGAACACAGTCCCAGCAGCTCATGGTCTCCTCCAGCTCTCCCCTCATGTCCCTGCCCGTGCCCGGGGCAAGGTTGGCTTGTGGCACACAGTCCGTGTGCCATCCCAGCCCCTGGTATGTGGTGGGCTGTGCACCAGCAGCCTCCCGCCTCCCTGGCCTAGAGGGCAGAGACCCCTGCCCACAGGAGGTGACGGCATGTGAACTTGCCCTGCCAGGGACACCTGCGGGTACATGGCAGGCTGGGACCGTGAGACAGAGTGCCATGGCACCAGCCCTGCAGCCCTCACAATCCCGTGACCTCTGCCTCCCTCCAGGACCACTTCCTCTTCGACAAGCCAGTGTCCCCACTCCTGACGGCAGCAGGAATGGCCCGGGACTGGCCCGACGCCCGAGGGATCTGGTGAGCATCTGCCCTAGCACTGGGCAGTCAGCAGGGCAGAAGGGCTGGGGACGCTGCTGGGCTACGCGGCTGCCCCAGCGCTGCTGCCACCATTCCCCGTGCTCGCTGCACCGCGGAGCTCAGCACCCCTGGGGCGGGATCATCCTGGGCTTCGTGGCCTGGCCTGGGAGCCCGTGTGAGCCACGAGCAGCATCCAGCTGCTCCGTGCACAAACCACCCTGCTGTGCATGCCACCTGATCTCACCACCCTGCACCCGAGGCTACCCAAAACCTGTCATAGCCTTCTGTCCCTCAGGCAACCCCAGCACTCCCCTGGCTCACCACACGCTCTGCCTGCCCCCAAAGTTCTCCTGCCACGACTGCATCTCACTGCTCCCTCCCAGCAGCCCTGCACAGCCGCACAACTCCCCACACAGCATCCCACGCACCCACAGCGACAGCTGGTGCCCACACCATCCTCGCTGGCACAGCACCTTTACAGAGCCTCCACAGCACACCCAGCTCCAGTCCCCACAAACCCAGCACCCCATCGTGCACCCCACACCTTGCAGCCACTTCCCACTGCCTGCATGGTGCAGGAGCCCTGCTCCTGACCCCAGTCTGGGCAGAGTTGCCATCAGGCTGGCACCATGCTGCTCCTTCCCAGCAGTGCTTGCCCACACTCATGGCACTGGTGCCAGCACCCGTTGCCCGCAGTGGTACGTGTGGATGAACGCTGGCCCATCTCCAGGAGCATCTCCTGGCTGTCTGCCTTGCTGCCGGGCTGTGCCGCGGGCACAGGCAGAGCTCCGGGACCATGGGGCAGCACCGGCACCATAGCCACAGGGGCAGCATGGGCACAGCTGGGGCTGGCATAAGTGGCTGGGTGGGCGCAGGGCCTCTGCCAGCTGCCAGAGCAGCCAAACGCTGCCCTGTCCTTAGGCACAACAATGAGAAGACCTTCCTGATCTGGATCAATGAGGAGGACCACACGCGCGTCATCTCCATGGAGAAGGGTGGCAACATGAAGCGCGTCTTTGAGCGGTTCTGTCGGGGCCTGAAGGAGGTGAGCACCCAGCAGCTCCTGCTCTGCCAGCCCCACGGACAGGCAGATGGGCAGACAGACAGGGGCAAGCAGAGCCACTGGGGAGCTGGCCCCCTGCACTCAGCCAGGGCCATGTGGTGCTGGGTGGTGCTGCTGTGCCCAGAACTGGGCACCCAGTGGCCAGGGGCTGAAGGGCTGCTGGTGCCTCTCTGACAGGTGGAGCGACTAATCCAGGAGCGAGGCTGGGAGTTCATGTGGAACGAGCGGCTGGGCTACATCCTGACCTGCCCCTCCAACCTGGGCACAGGGCTGCGAGCAGGAGTCCACATCAAGCTGCCGCTGCTCAGCAAGGTATTACCATGGCTGGTGTTGTGGGGAGCCAGACCGGGGCTGCAGGGAGCCCAGACAAGTGGGAGGTGCAGGACTGCATGGGACTCAGCCCTGGACCTCACTCATGTCCCTCCGGGAGCTGAATCTGCAACTGGAGGGGCTGGGGACACTGGTGCCATGGAACCACGGAAATATTTTGTCTGGAAAAGACCTTTAAGATCATCAAGTCAAACCGTTCCTCCACACTGCCAGGGCACCACTGACCCATGTCTTTAAGCACCACAGCTCCATGGCTTTGAAACCCCTCCAGGGATCTTGGGGACTCCACCAGAGCCAGAAGGTCTCCCCTCAGCCTCCTTCTCTCCAGGCTGAACAAGCCCAGGGCCCTCAGCCGCTCCTCACCACCCTTGTGCTCCAGCCCCTTCCCCAGCTCCGTTGCCCTTCTCTGGCCACGCTCCAGCCCCTCAGTGTCCTGCTGGGAGTGAGGGGCCCAGAACTGACCCCAGGATTTGAAGGGCAGCCTCCCCAGTGCCCTGTCCAGGGCCAGTATCCCTGCCCTGGTCCTGCTGGCCACACCGGTGCTGGCAAAAGCCAGGATGCTGGTTGCCTTCTTGGCCACCTGGTGACATGCTGGCTCATCTCCAGCCACCTGTCGACCAACCTCCCCAGTCAGCCTGGGTCTGCTCAGTGCAGGGCACCCTGTGGGGGTTATAATCCCACTGACAGGGTCCTGTGAGTGATGGGAGGGCTGCAGGGCTCCAGCTCCCCCACTGATGGTCCCACTGAGCACTGACACCTTCTCTGGGCACCAGGATAGCCGCTTTCCTAAGATCCTGGAGAACCTCCGACTACAGAAGCGTGGGACTGGTGGTGTGGACACTGCAGCTACTGGCGGCGTCTTTGACATCTCCAACCTGGACCGGCTGGGGAAGTCAGAGGTGGGTGTCAGGCAGAGCTGCTTTTGGGGAGGGAGGTTCTGGAGCAGGTGGACATCACAGGCCCACAGCACCCAAACAGCTCTGGAGCCGCGTGCTGGGGCCAGAACAGGGTGTTGGGGGTGGCAGCATCTGCTCTTGGCACAGAGGGGACAGACGGATGCCTTACAGGGGTGGTTCCCAGGGCAGGCTCTGAGTGAGGACACACGTGTTCTTGGTGCAGGTGGAGCTGGTGCAGCTGGTGATCGACGGTGTAAACTATCTGATCGACTGTGAGCGGCGGCTGGAGAAGGGGCAGGACATCCGCATCCCCTCCCCAGTGTCACAGTTCCGGCACTGAGCTGGACCAAGGTAGCACCAGCCCCACGGGACCCAGCTGCCCCCGTAGCTTATGTGATCTCTGTGCCCAGCATGTCGCTGCGTCCTGTTACCCGCAACACGCCAGGCCAGGCCCCATAAACATGCGCTGTTGTTACCGTGGCTCCGTCTCCTCCTTACCCCAGAACCCGCGGATCCCTCCAGTGCCCTGTGCCCCTGCAGAGAGGCACCCGCCCAGGTCGAGGAGCCCTGAGCAGCCCTCTCCAGTATTGCCCTGAGCCGCCACTCCCCTGGGGAAGGAGCCTGGGGGGATGCAAGGGACTGCCTGTGGGTCAGGACCTGGGGCTGGGGTCATCTTGCTGCAGGGTGCTGGGAGCTGCTGGGACAGGCAAGGCCAGGCAGGGGAAGGTGCTCCAGGGCCATGCATCACTGCAGGCATGGAACGGAGCTCATCACTTGTGCCCATCGTGAGTGTATTACTGAGATGCTCACAGAAAGCAGTGGGGCAGGAAGAGGAGGAGAGCCTAGATGAAGCCAGACTGGGGCCTGGCTCTGCTTCTGCCTGAGGAGAGACAGCATCATCAGAGCTGAGTGTGCCAGTCCCAGGGGCACACTGTGGAAGGGCTCACATGGGTTTAGGGCAAAGGGTGGCAGCAGGGAGGTCTCATCTGTGCAGGGATGGGATGGGACACAGCCAAGAGGGAGCATGAGTGGGATGGACGCCAGGGCCAAACCTGCACAGGCCTGAGCCCTCCAGGCAAGCCAGAGTGCCTGTGCTGAGCCCAGAGGTGCAGAGCCCAGAGGTGCAGAGCCAGGACAAAGGGTGACCAGGCACAGGAGGTGCCTGTAGCAGACAGGCTGGGCACTGCGTGGGGACAGAAGCCACCCTGCCATGCTCACCTTGGCTGTCCTGGGCAGCCTTTCCCTCGCGCTGGGCGATGGCCAGCACCTAGCGCTGGGCGCTGCCCTGGGGTGACAGCCTGATCCTGGGTGGTGGAGAGTGCCCAGCTGAGCTGGGCCAAGCACCACCTGTGGGGAGAGGGCTGCTCCCAGGCTGCTCACAGACAGGACGTGCCCACCTCTGTGCCCCAATGTCCGGCGTGGAGGGCTGCCACCACACCAGCCCGACCAGGGATCCCCCGTCCCCTGCACGCAGAGGGACTGTGCCACATTCACCCTGGCCGAGAGTGCCAGCGGGGGTGCTGGGACCTCACTGCAAACTTGAGTGCTGGGACAGCAGCGATGGCCCGGGGCGTGAGCGCCCAGATCAGCTCGGGGACCAGTGCAGAGAGAACGATGTCGGGGAGGCCAGCTGGGGCACAGAGGGCGGGCTCGGGACACTGTCCCCGGGCACAGGCAGCAGCCACCGCAGGGCACGGCCCCATCCCAGCCCTCACCTGCCAGCGTCCCGTCCTCGGTGAAGATTTCGGATCCTCAGCCGGCAACTGGCGCTGGAGGTGAGGTGGGCGGCCAGCCCCTGCCCCATGCCTGCCCCCGCCCCATGCCTGCCCGTGCCCAGCTTCTGCCCAGCCCCTGCTCACTCACGCCGCTCCTGCTGCCGGGCCTGGAAGCGCCTGGCACGGCGGGGCTGAGTCCCGCCGGTCTCGGCTCGGGGCTGTAACCCGAGGCTGCTGCACTCGGTGCTGAGTTCTTGCACTGTTGATACGGGGAACGTGGCTGGGGCGGGGCGCTGCCCGGGCTGCGGGGCACTGCCCAAGCTGCGGGGCACTGGTCCGGAATGAGGGGCACTGCTGAGCTGCTGGGCACTGCGTGGCCTGAGCCGGCTGCAGGGCTCGCTCCTGCGCTGGGTCTGCCCCGGCGCTGCTGGAACAGGACGGTCCCGCCCCCCCCCGCTCCCCCCCCCGGAGGTCCCGGTACCGGTGCGGTCGGCAGCGCCCCCTGCCGGCCCCGAGCCGCTCCGGGACGGGATAACGGGACCCGCGGCAAACGGGCCCCCGGCGCGGAGCTCTGCGGCTCAGGAGATCCCTTGCTGGCGGCTTTTGCCGGGATCTCGTCCCGCGGGGAGCGGGCGCTACTCTGCCCGGCCCGCCAGGGCTCGGTAACCTTCTGATGCCCCAGGCAGCTCCGCCTGCCCTGGCCGTGTGCCCCCAGCCCTGGGTGCTGTGCTGGGGGCTGCGCTGGGCCGAGGCCAGGAGGACACGGGCAGACGCTTCGCTCCAGCAGTGGAGAAGGGATGGGCATCGCCAGGCGTGCCGGGCGCAGGGCCGGGCCGTTTTCCCACTCCCGGCGCCGTCGGACGGGAGAAGCCCCCCGTTTCCCGCTCCTCCTGTCCACACCCGGCGTGTCCACGCTCACCCACGGAGGCTTGGCTCGGGCTCTTGCGGCTCGTCCGGGACTGCGGCAGGGTGAGGACGGGGAGAGCACCGGGGAGCATCTCCCGCACTGCCGTTCCCACGCACGGCGGGGAGCGTTTCTGGGGAGGGCTCTGTTGGGATCTTCTCGTCTCTACCTCTCTCTAGTTTTTCTTTTAAATAAAACCATCTGCTTCGGGGGTTCTCTCTGCTGCAATTTTTCAGTCAGGTTATTCTGGATGCTTTGGAAATTGCCCACTGGCAAGAGATAGCCACAGAATCACAGGATCCCAGGTTGGAAGTAACCTCCAGGATCATCTGGTCCAACCTTTCTTGACAAAAGTCCAGTCTAGAGAGGCTGACCCAGCTCCTGTCCAGCTGGATCTTAGCAGTGTCCAATGTTGTGGACCCAACCACTGCCCTGGGGAAATTAATCCAATGGCTGATTGTTCTCATTGTGAACAAATTTCCTCTTGTATCCAATCGGAATCTCCTGGGAAGTAACTTGTACCCTCACCCCTCATTTTTACCATGTGCCTCCTAGTAAAAAAGGAGTCTCCACCTTCTTTGTAGCCACCCTTTAAATACCGGAACATGGTAAGAAGGTCTCCCCTGAGCCTTCTTTTCTCAAGGCTGAACTATCCCAACTCTCACAGGCTTTCCCTACATGGCAGCTTCCCATTCCTTGCGGTCCTTCTCTAGACCTATCCACATCTCTATCCTGTCCACACCTTTTTTGTATAGTGGGTACCAAAACTGTAATACTGTGGTGAATGCTGGACAGGGGGCTTTGGCACCCTGCGGTGAAGAGGACTCGGGGGTTAGTGGACTGTGCCCAGACTGCACTGCCTGTGCCCCTTCAGATGGGGCTGTTGTGTGCCCCAGAGCACATGGACACCAGTGGTGGCTTCCTAACTCCCAACACAGGGAGAGAAACCACAGCTGGGCAGTGGCCTCTGGGCTCCTAATTCACAGTGAGCAAGCTCCCCTTCCAGTGCTCTTGTGTCCTGCTGGAACCTGCACTGCATGCTGTGGTGGAGGGTAGCACCCACCCCTCTGCCCAGAGCCAGCTGCTGCCCTGGGAGGGAGCAGGGCCAGGCCTGGCCATGCTGGTGTTTGGGCACAAAGACCCCTGTAAGCTGCCCAGGGGCTCTGCAGGACGAGGCCGATGGCAGACCCTGGCTCAGCACTCACCTCTGACAGCCACAGTCATGTTCCTGAAGAAAAAGGATGCAGTCAGCATCCAGAGGATGATGTAGGTTCTGCTGATGAACCTGCTCATACTGGGAACCTTCCACGTTTCCCGAGGCAGGTTAAGCCATTGGCCCATAATGTCAGCGCAGGACCAGTAAAACTACCGCAAGAAGAAAGCGGCTCTGTCACACGTGGCCTCTGTGTGCTCCTGTCCATCAGCCACGTGAGGTGGGGCAGGGTGAACCACAGTCCCTGCAGAGCCTGGCTGCCCGCCATGTGCCCCCTCCCACCCCTCAGCCCTGATGTCCGATGGCTCTGGGCCTCACAGACATTGAGCACCCAGGTCTCTGCAGGCATTGAGGGTACGACTGTCAGGAGCTCCTGTCCCTGGGGTGGGCGGTGTAGCCAGGCTCCCTGAGACCAACAGGCAGCAGAGATCTCAGGAGGGCTGGAGCCAGTCCTCCCCTCAGCAGAGGAAGCCATGGGGCTTTCCCCCCAGCCCTGTGGTCCTGCTCTCCTGCCCTGGCCTTGCTCGGCCTGCACCTGCTGGTGTCTGTGGGAGGGCTCCAAGCAGCATTTCCAGCAGCCCAAGCTGTGTCAGCAGCCCTCCTTCCCATGACGCTGGAGAGGAGAGGGTGGTGTCAGTGCCTGGTACCAGTGTCACAGCCCTGGTCATGCCAAGGGTTCCTGCTGTGCGGAAGGCAGCTGGAAGAGAAGGAAAACTGCAGCTTGGAGGCACATCTGGGGCACTGTGCCCGAAGTAGTCCTTGTAGATTTGATCTATGTAGTGCGAGTGGGTGTAGTCCTCAAAGAAGACACCAGAGATGGCAAGGATGTAGAAGCAAATGAACAGGGACAGGAGGATGTAGGTCATGGAACTGCCGTGTGGTGAGTGTCCCTACAAACGAGACCATTAACAGTGGGTGAATTATGCGGCTGTTGTGTTGTATTCAATTAAGGACATACGAGGTTGGATTCCTCATATGGGAACGGCAGAAGAACGTGGCACTACCAGGGTGTGGTGGCAGTAACATGGAAGAAGGGTGTGAGCTCTCAGAGCTGGGTGGTGACACTGAGCACTTCAGAGGATGCTCTGAACAGCAGAGGAGGGGTTCTGACCTCACAGGAAAACAGAGTGATGAGATTACGTGGGAAAGACCCAGTCCCAGGTCTGCCCTGGAGCACTCAAGTGCTGGAAGCTGGGGACCACTGGCCTCCCCCATAATGCCAGAGCGGTGCTCCTGCAGGTAGCTGTATGGGTAGGTGTACGTAAGTGGGTGTACGTGAGTGGGTGTACACTGGTTGGTGTGCGACCGGAGCTGCTGCATGTCCCACAGCCCTCACCAGGAACATGCTGGCTGCTTCCCTGATGGATACTGGCCCGTGGAGTGCTCTGGGTGGAAGTGACACCCCCCGCATCGCGGGCCCGTCACCTGTGCACTACTGTGCGCTTCACAGGCGTGTTGGCCACGGGGAAGCTTTGACAAACGCATCGTGGTTCAATGGATGCAGTCCCCTGGGGACTGTGCCATTTCCACGGCGCACAGCACCCCGAGACTGTGCCCAGCCAGGGCACCCAGGCCTGGCACGGACATGAGCAGGGGCATGGGCAAGGGCAGGACTTGGGGCTGGGTACGAGAAGGGACACGGGCCGGGACCGTGACAGGGACAGGGGCACGGCCGGGACAGGCCCCGCGCTCGGCGGGACGGATTCAGCCGCTGCGGCAGGACCCGGGGCCGGGCGGCGGGAGGGAGCCCAGGGCCACGCCGTGGCGCGGGGCCGGTGCCGAGCCCGGAGCGCGGTGCGGCCAGCTCCGACGAAGCCGGGACGGGGCGCTTCGGTCCGGCCCGGTCCGGTCCCGCCCCGTCCCGCTGCGGCCCCGGGACCCGGCGGCCGGGGAAGGTAGAGGCGGGACCGCCGCAGCTGGCCCCGCCCAGCCCCGCCGGCAGCCGATTGGTCGGGATCGGAGTGACGCGAGGCGCGGCGCCCAACGGAGAGCTGCCACACGGCAGATCCGGCTGCGGGGGCGGGACTTCCGGCCTGCGGCCCCCGGCGCTTCTTCAGCCGCCGCCGCCGCCGAGGAGGGAGCAGCCGCCATGTCCGCCCCCCGGCCGCGGCCCGCCGTGCTCCTGCTGCTCCTCCCGCTGCTCGCCCGCGCCTCCGACGTGGTGGAGCTCAGCGATGCCGACTTCGAGAGCGGCCTGGCCGAGCGCCCGGGGCTGGTGCTGGTGGAGTTCTTCGCGCCCTGGTGAGGGGCGGCCCGGCCCGGCCCGGGGGGGCGGTGTGGGAGCGGCGGGGCCGGGCGCGGAGGGGTCCGAGCAGGGGCGGGCCGGGGCGCTGCGGGCCGGTCTAACCCCGCCATCCCCCCCCCAGGTGCGGGCACTGCAAGCGGCTGGCGCCCGAGTACGAGTCGGCGGCGACCAGGCTGAAAGGGATCGTGCCGCTCGTCAAGGTGAGGACCCGCCGCACCAGCCCTTCCCGGGCCCGTACCGGCCCGTGGGTGGCTGGCGGGGCTCACACCAAGACGGGCTGGGTCGGCAAGACGGGCCGGGCCGGGACGAGGCTCCCTGGAGCTCTGCCGTGCTCCGTCCTGTGCAGAGTTAGACACCGGGGAGCGCTGCGGGGGCCGCAGCCGTGCAGCTGGTGCGCAGGCCATAAAGTGGGTGTGTGCGAAGAGGGCTCGCCCGAGCCGGGAGGAAGGAGCCCTCTTTGAGCTGTGTCGTCTGAGAGACAGTGTTGTGGCTTAGAAAGGGTTGTCGTCCAAGAGCTTTCTTTTCAGCCAGAACACGTGTATGGCTTTCTCAAATCACAGCCTTCCTCTCTGGGAAGTGGCTTGATGGGCTTGATTCTGTGGCCTTTTTCTGGACCCATCATTACCCGTCCTTCACCAGCCTTGATTCTCTAGCTTTTGGCCTTGTAGATGCTTTGTGGATCCTTGCACTCTATGTGAAAGGAATCCAGCCTTGGTTAGAGACACACAAGAGCTTTCAGACCCCATAGAATTTATCTTTACAGTTGATAACGTGGGTGATGGCAAAGCTGCTGTCTTGGGTGTGCGCAGGTGGCGAGGTCACGGAGTAGTAGTATTTCTCTTCCTTTAGGTTGACTGTACAGCGAACTCAAACACCTGTAACAAGTATGGAGTCAGTGGATATCCCACCTTAAAGATTTTTCGAGATGGAGAGGAGGCAGGAACCTACGATGGGCCCAGGACAGCAGGTGACAGCTCTTTGGCAAGACAGACCCATGTCTAAAGGACTCGTATCAGGGATATTACATGTGTTGAGGGATGCAGAGAAGGTTCCTGCCTACATACACCACCTTGTCCTTCCCAGAGCTCTGTGCTGGCAGAGCCCTGGATGTCTGTTCTCCCTTAAGACTCTCTTCTAAAGGTGAAGGTTTCCATGTTATCCATGTACTCTAAGTACCCTTGATGGTCAGTATCTGGAAAATGCTGGAAAGTGAAGTTCATGACAGCACTCCTCCCATTCCCGTCATGTTTGTTGTATGGGGGTGGGCGGTATGGATCATGCAGGAACAGCTTCTGCTCTGGGAAGCTTGAAGAGTGTCTTGTAGAACTTCCTGTTGATCCCTTTAACCGTTTAACTTTTCTTTCAAGACGGGATTGTCAGTCATCTCAAGAAACAGGCGGGACCTGCTTCGGTGGCTCTCAGTTCTGTGGCTGATTTTGAGAAGTTCATCGGCGACAAAGATGCTTCTGTAGTGGGTGAGTAGGGTCAGCGCAGCACTGGAGGCCTTCGGGAGGTGTCCTGGGGAGCATGCTGTGGAAGGAAGGGTAAGAAGCAGCATGACAAGCTGCAGTGAGGGATGTTCCAGCTGAACGTGAGCAAAGAAGTTTTTTCCCAGTGAGAATGACAAAGCACTGGAATGTGTGCCCAGAGGGATTTCAAAACAGTCGGGTTTTCGTAACTCAGTTGGACAGAGCTCTGAGCAACCTGATCTGGTGGTGAAGCGTCCTGCTATAAGCAGGAGGGTGGACTTCGTCACCCTTGGGGATTCCTTCCAACTTTTTTCTTCCTCCCCCTGGCCTTGTGATTCTTTGACCATCAGACCTCCTGGCACCACAGCAGGTCACTTAAAGCCTGTAGCTCTCTTGTCCAGCTAACAGCAGGGAACTTTAGGTTGCTAGAAAGTATGTTCAGGTGCTATCTCGTGACACTGGGGGGTTGTCAATGGTTTGACTGGCTTACAAGTGGCAACAGCAGCTTTCCTTTGTGCAGCTCAAGTGCCACCTTCCAAATGCCACTGGATGAGTATTGGTTGGTGTTCCCAAACTTGATTTTATTGAGTACCGTTGACAGATACCTTGGTGCTCAGGGGACAGCTGCCTCTTGGCTGCATGGTTGAGCTGGGTGGACTTTCTGAGTAACTTTCTGCTGCTGAAGGGAGGGAATGTAGAAAGCTTCCAATAAAAACAGGAGAGAAGCTGTCAGAGGTGAAGGCCTGAACGTGTATCTGAGGACCCGATCCAGCAGTGGCCTTTTAGTGGGGGGTAGAGCGAAATGAGGAAGGCTACGCAGCGGCTGCTGCTGAGTCGGTCTGGGGTCACCATCTGCCTTTCTGCTGCAGGCTTCTTTAGAGATGCATCTGGTGAGGCTTATTCCGAATTCATGAAAGCCGCCAACAACCTCAGAGATAACTACCGCTTTGCACACACCAGTGAGGACCAGTTGGTGCAGAAGTATGAGGAGGATGGAGAGTAAGTTACTTAACGCAGAGATATCTTGTTCTTTAGACAGATCTGGAATGAATTCATAGTTTTCAGTGGTTAACTGGATTCACTTTGTGAATGTAGCTTAAGGTCACACTTCTTCCCCAGCTGTATCCTTTTTTTCTTTTTTTAATCTCTTTGGAATTGAGATAAAGGTACAAATGGTGGCAGGCTCTGGAGGGCTAGTGTGTGCCTCCAGGTGGGAAGTATCTCAGCAGAGGTGTTTTCCTTCCCCATTGCTTGTTGTGGTGGGTTTTTATTTCTCACTGTGACCTGTGAATAACAGAGAAGGGTCTGGCAGGTAAATCTAGTGCTGGAGTGCCACCAAGAGACTGGAGAGTTGTGGTGAAGCTATGAGCAGTGAATGTGGGTAGTCACTGGAGGGGACTAGCTGCCATCCTTGGACACCCAGGGCTGCTTTCACTAACCCACACCACCTGCTTCCCCTCAGGGGTATAGTCTTATTCCGTCCTCCGCGCCTGATGAACAAGTTTGAGGACAGCTCCATCAAGTACACAGAAGACAAAATCACCAGTGGCAAGATCAAGAAGTTCATCCAGGAGAAAATGTGAGTGATTCCTCACCAGAGGATGTGATAGGCTGGCCCCAGGTGGATTCGGCCCCATCAGAACTGGTTTTCTCTAGCTGTCAGTGCTGCTGCTTCCCATGCAATGTCCAAAAGTGCTGTTCTCCACACGTTGTCCCCTGTGGGGACCACCTTCCTTCTGGGAATCCTGGCATGCCTACTGGCAGCTCTCCATGCTCTAACAAGCACGCTTAGTTCAAAAGCTGTCAACTTCTTCAGAAATGCACCATCTTTGGCCTTATTTAGGCCAGACACAGCCCCTGACACAGCAGCTAGAGATGGACATTTGACTTGGAATAGCATGGTGCATGAATGGGCAAAGCTTCTTCCTTAGGTCTTACTGGTTCCTGGCACTTACCGTTCTTGGGTGGGAAACAAGAGCATGTTGCACCAAGCTGCTCCTGGGAGGTGGTGGGTGCTGAGGGGCTGCGAGGCTGCAGCTGCTGACAGATGTCTCATTGATAGCTTTGGCATCTGCCCACACATGACTGAAGACAACAAAGACTTGATCCAGGGCAAGGACTTGTTGGTGGCGTACTATGATGTGGACTACGAGAAGAACGCGAAGGGATCCAACTACTGGCGCAACAGGTAGTGTCAGCGGGGCGTTGATCGGCTTCTCCCTTGTTCCCTGTGTCGTTCCATAGCCCACTTGATGGAGTTTCTCCTGCTGTTCACACCTGAATTCTGCTCTCCCAGAAAGCTTCCAGCTGAGTTTCTGACTGTAACTCTTGGGGGTTTGCTGCCTGCAGAGCCCAAAGCATGCAGTGTGTGTTCTTTGGAGCCCTCACTTGCTTTTGGACCCCCAGTCCTTAAACACAAACTTCCTTACTGGTGCTGTGTGGAATTCGCAGTGCCCGAGCCCCTGGTAGTCCTGCTGCCGGGTGGAGGATGGAAGCACACCACGCCTGCCCGGGCCTCACTCACAGCAGACGCTCCAGGGGTTACTCCCCTGCTTGTTGGCACCTGTGCTGTAGGACCTGCCTGTGCAGAACACGTTGTGCCACCGGATTCCTGTCCAGCATGCACTTCAGCTGGAAGAGCGTTACGTCATGTGGGAGAAAAGATTCCAGGGAATCAAGCTCTGTGATTTTTGTTTTTCTTTTTTCCCCTCAGAGTTATGATGATTGCAAAGAAGTTCTTAGATGCTGGCCACAAGCTGTCCTTTGCTGTTGCTAGTCGGAAAACCTTTGGCCATGAGCTTTCAGAGTTTGGTCTGGACAGCAGCGTGGGTGAGGCTCCAGTCGTTGCCATCAGAACGGCTAAAGGAGACAAATACGTCATGCAGGAGGAATTCTCGTAAGTTGGTTTTTTTTATTCTCAGAGTTGCCCCTGGCTTGAGGGACTTTGGCCTGGGAATCTGCGACTAGGCCACCCTTCCTTAGCTTGGGAGAGACAGGAAAGGTGGATGTTCCAGCTGGACGAAGAGATTGCTGGTCCAGCACACCTCCCCCTTGGGTTTTTTCCTGCCCTCTAGAGAGCTTTCAGCCCCTTGCATAATATGTACAACCTAGAGAATTTAATTCAAGATACTTAAGTGTCTGGTTAGGAGCTTAGCCACATTCAAGGGCAGAGGAAATGGTTGTACCTTTCTTCTTGAGGAAAAAAAAACTTCAGGGTGCTGGAAGGCCTAAAACTCGGACTCGGGTGTGTATTTAGCCTCCTGTCAAATCTCTAAAGGGCATCTTTGCTTTTGTGCTGGGGTCTTCTAAGCCAGCCCCACGCTGGTGCTCTCAGAGATGCAGGTGGCATCTGTTCTGTGGGCGGAAGGAGCTTAAATCAGCCTTGAAATTTTTTTCCCCCCTCGTCCTGTTTGTGTGATAAAGGCTGTAAACTGTCACTTTGCTTTCAGCCGTGATGGAAAGGCTCTGGAGAGATTCCTGCAAGATTACTTCGATGGGAACTTGAAGAAGTATCTGAAGTCGGAGCCTGTCCCTGAAAGCAACGATGGCCCTGTGAAGGTGAGTGCTGCCTCGAGCGCAGCAGCAGCTCCTGCCAGCAGGTCTAGAAACTGTTCAGCAGCAACTTCTAGTCTGGTGCTGGTGTCCCATGGTGCAAGTGCTGTGTGGTAGCATCTTGAGAAACCTCTGCTGTGATAAATGGAAGAAGAACCCACTCCCTTGTCATGTTGTAGTTTCTGAGCCAGGGGAGAAGTGCAGCTTGCCGTTTTGATTCTGTTTTTCCTCTCAGCACAGTAACTGTTTGAGTGTGCTATTGGTTGCTCCACCACTGCGGGATCATCCAGACTTGCAGGGGTTATGCAGACCTGCTGCCTTGGCTTGTGCTCCTTCACAGTGTGGCCTTCAAGCTGGTTGTGACTGCACTATTTCTAAGAGTTCCACGTTCATCTCGTCACAGGGGATGGTGTAATTCCTGCCTTTCCCTCCTCCCAGTAAATTCTGACCTGGATGAAGGTGTCCCATGGCCTGGCATTACAATGACGCCGTAGCAGCAAGGGGAAGTCACTGCTTGTTTCTGTGTGCGTGGGGATGGCCTTGGCAAGTCCTGCCAGAATGATTCCTTGGTCTGAAATTTGCTGGGATTGAGAAGACATGATTTTTTTGTCCTCCTTCTGTGAGGATACCAGATGCAAACCTCACCTGCAGTTAGTGCTGGTACTTCATGACAGGTTTTTACCTGCAAGCTGGGCATGAAAGCTTGGTGAAGAGCTTGGTTGTTTTGATGCTTGCTGTAGAAGTGCAGTGTGACCCTTGTTGTGGGAGGGCAGAGCATACGGAGCGCATTGTGTTACAGCCTTGCTCCTGACTGAGGGGAAAAAAACCAAAACCTAACCTATGTGACCAAACATTACCAGGTGGTGGTTGCTGAGAACTTCGATGAAATTGTCAACGCAGAAGACAAAGATGTCCTGATAGAGTTTTACGCGCCCTGGTGTGGCCACTGCAAGAATCTGGAGCCCAAATACAAAGAATTGGGGGAGAAGGTAGGTCTGGGACTCCATTGAAAATGCAAAGTAGAATTTTGCAGCACTAAACACTCCTGCAGGTTCTGTCTGTCCAGACTTTATGATAATGGGGCATGATTGTGCCTTCTGAGTACTATGGGGTTTGGCATCTCCTGCGAGTGCATCAGCAGGATCTGGAGTGTGGTAGCAACCACGCTGGTGGGTTTAGCCTGTGCCCTTTGCTGTGGCACGTAAATATTCACCAATTCCCCTTGCCTCAACTGCCGGAGCTCCTCTTTGGGCCTTTTTCCTCCTGCCTGATGAAGGGCAGTGGTGCTTTGCACACTTTCATAAGTGGAGCAAATAAGTCTGTCCTCCCAGATCTGACCTGCTGCTCTGTGACTGTCAGGCACCCTCCTTCCTGAGCTCTTCATGACCTCACAGCTTGCTCTCTGGGGTGGAAGGTGAGCAGTCACTCTGGGGTCAGCATTCTCCGCACGTTACACCAGACCAGTTTAGCAGGTGCCACTGGGAGATGCGTGCTGCAGACAGCTGACTGAGGAGGGACTCGGTGCCCTGTGCCCCTGGTGAGGCAGAAGTAAACTGCTTGGGAGACATTTCCTCGCCTTTTAGCACACTGGCTGTGCTCTCTTGTGACACCACTGCCTTAGATGACGTTGATTGGTGAGTTCCTGGTGTTAACTACTGCAGACTGATTACTAATAAGCTCTTTCTCCCCACAGCTCAGTAAAGACCCCAATATCATCATTGCCAAAATGGATGCTACAGCCAATGATGTGCCTTCTCCGTACGAAGTCAGGGGGTAGGTCTTTCTGCTGGTACACACCCATGTCAGTGGATGAGTTCAGGCTTCTGCCTCTGACCAGCAACCACAACAGAAAGAGTCTCCTGGGGAGGACGGGTGGGACCGATTAGAGATTGCTGGGCATTGCTTAATGTGAAGAAACCAAGTGTGAAAACAAAGGACACTCATCCGCCTTACTTCTGGGGATTCTGGTGTCCTGGCTACAGCTGGAGGCCTGTCCTGCTGCTTTTGGATCTGCTGTGATTCTGTCCTTGGCAGCGTAAGAATGATGCTGGGCTTGGTTTAGCTCTGCCAGCCCCACAGATGTGGCCGGGCATTTGCAGCCACAGCTGCTGGCAGAAGAGCTGCTGAAGCTGTTCCTGTGTTGAATCGGGGAGCGCGGGGTGCGAGTGCCCTCGGCAAGGGCTCACCTGCTGGTCAGTAAAACCCAGCACACTGGGAGCTCAGACCTCTCTTCTCTTTCCCCAGCTTCCCCACCATCTATTTTGCTCCAGCTGGCAAGAAGCAGAGTCCAAAGAAGTATGAGGTGAGTATTTCGCTGCTTTGTGGAAAAGTAAAGTAGCATCCAGGTGTCCGTGCCAGGCCTCTCAGGAGTTGCAGGTGGCACTGTCCTGTTCCTTGGGTGATGCAGCTGGGGGATTGTTCTGCTGTGTGCTGCAGACCTGTGGGGACAGCTCCACTTGCAGCTGCTCCGCTCTCCTGCCTGGCTCCCGAACTGCAGGGCAGGGAGGGAAAGCCCCCAGGGCTATGGGCACTGTCTGATGCTCTGTGCTTTCCACAGGGTGGCAGAGAAGTCAGTGACTTCATCAGCTACTTGAAGCGGGAGGCCACCAACACTCCTGTGCTGCAGGAGGAAGATAAAACCAAGAAATCTAAGAAGAAGGTGAAGGAGGATTTGTAAAGTACCCCCTTGCCATCTTGTCAGGATGAGCTCTGTGTGAATTGGGGAAGCACGGGGCAGACTGGGGCCCGTTGTGGGTTGTGGAGAGCCAGTGGCCATGCGGGCCGAGGGGACCCAGCTGCTGTATCTAGTTCTGTTTAATTTCCTGCCGTCTCTTAGCTGCACTGTCGTGGGGCTCCCCAGGCTGGTTTGTTTTGTGGTTTGGGAGGGGGTGGGGGGGAGGGTTATTTTCTAATTTTTTTTGTACATTTGGAAAAGTGGAACAATAAAATGACCCCCTTAAGACCAAGTGTCCCTGACCTGTGGAGACCTGTCAAACCAACCGCCAGGATCCTGCTCTTTGTAGGCAGCAGCTTCTTCCTGTGAGTTGTTTCCTCCACTGAGCCTTAAGGAGTCTGCTTCTAAATACTGAGCTCAGCCTTCAGCCTCTTCTCCTTCCTTTGCCAACCAGAGTCCTTCCAGCAACTGTCCACATCTGCTGTGCTTAAGTGCCACATTCAGACAGACTTTGGGCTGAGGGACTCTGGTGACAAACGCTGTTGCCATCTCCATGCTGCCTGGGCAAGGGAAGAGGTTTTGGGTACTGGGTGTGACTGCTACACCCTGGCGAGTGCAGGCGGATGGAGCAGCACTGCTTGGGGTGTGCGCAGGAGCAGCAGCAGTGAACCAGCTTGGGAGCTGCTGCAGAAGTCAAGTGTAGGGGAGGAGTCCTACCCCTGGCACCCTGCATCTGAAGGAGGCCGTGCCAGTGTCTGTGGTGTTCCCCACAGCTGGTGCGCTCTGCAGCTTGTCCAGGCTTGGCACAGTTCAGACCAGTTAATTGTAAGATTGTCACTTTTGGTGGAAAGCAGGCTGGCAGCTGTGGCTTTCTCTTCAGAAATTCCTCACTATGAAGAAAAACATTGAGGGGCTGGAGCATGTCCTGAGAAGGGCAGGGGAGCTGGGGAATGGTCTAGAGCACGAATCTGGTGAGGAGCGGCTGAGAGAGCTGGACTTCTTCAGCCTGGAGAGAAGGAGGCTCTAGTCCTTATCTGTGGAGGGGTTTCAGAGCTGTAGAGATGTGGAGCTGAGGGACGGGTTTTAGTGGTGCCCTGGCTGGGGGAACAGTTGGACTTGATGAGCTTAAGGGTCTCATCCTAAGGGTCTCTTTCAACCCAAACAATTCTATGATTTTAGGAAGAACAGGATCCTGTGATGCGGGTGGATGGTTGGGCTGTGACTGATCATCTTGGGGTACAGTCCTAACTCCCTTGGGCCCAGGCAGTGCTGCCTGGGAAGGTCAGGAGCGAGAGGTGGGTGAACAGAGATGGGCTGTTGCCCTGGTGCTCTGAATTTCTTGAGCGGTGCGCAAGTTTCAGTGGGGATTAGTGGGCTCCAAGGCACTGCTGTGTTGCAGCAGTTGCTATGGTAAGAGCTGGCGCTCGCTTCCTTGGTGAATTCCTCCCCCACAACTCCAGAGCCTGTGTTGCACCAGTTATTTATTACTGCTGGAGACCTGCAGGTACAGTAGATCCTACAATGCGTAGCACATGGTTTTCTGCCTACAGCAGCTGTGCAGGACAAGAATTTCTTCCCCAGCCATATCAGTAACTCAAAGCACATCCACCTCTGCGCTCTTCTGCTGCCTGCAGGGCTCTGTGTCCCAGAGCAGCTGTCACAGCACTGGGGGGATGTGTGTGATGTTGTGTCCTTGCACCTTGAGCTGGCAGGACCCCAGCTGCAGGCTTCAGACTAGTGCAAGGAACAGGAATATGACAACAGGCTCTACTGCTGTGATGCCATGATTAAATTACACCAACAGGAGCCCATGGCAGCAGGCCCCGATGAATCCTGCCCGCCCTGGTCCCACCTGCCGCCATTGGCAGCCGCCCAGTGCCCGCATCGCCGCCAAGAGCCAGACACGCAGGAGGCTGAGCCGGAGGCCCGGCCCGCAGCCCCAGTACCGGAGCCCCTGGCGCAGCGTGGCCCGGAGTGCGAGACCATGGTGGGCGGTCCCGGACCAGTCCCGGGGGGCAACGGTGGGGGGGGGCAATGTCGGCGGGAGCCCGGCGGCGGGGTTCGGCCTGAGCCGGCTATTTTTGCCGCCGCCCCGGGATAATCCCCTGAGCGGCTTCCCGGCATTAGGTAACGGCGAGGCGGGATGCGCTCGGCCGCGGCCCTAGCCCGGGGGGCCCCGGGCAGTTGCAGCGCGGCGGGGCCGGCGGCGACGCGCCCGTTGCGGGCTAAGGGCCGCGGACGCCCGCCGCCGAGCCCCGAGGGGGACCGGAGCGGCTGGTAGTGGCGGGAGGCGAGGCGGACCGGGGTCTGGAATGCCGGGGTCCTCTCCCGGTGGCTCTCCGCAGAGGGATGCTGAGGCCACAGGGCAGCCGCAGGAGGCCGTGCGGGGCAGGCGGGTGCGGTTCCACTTGCCGCACACCACCATCCCGCTGCCGTCCGTGCGCGACGAGGAGCAGCTCTTCTACCGGCGGCTGGAGGCGCTGGTGGCCCCGGGCCCCGGCGGCTTCGGGCCGCTTTTCGTAGCCGACGACTGGAGCGACCTAACAGGTGAGCGCCGAGCCGGGGGATGCCGAGTCCCGGGGGTGCCGCGGCGGTTCTCAGACCCCGGTCCCCCGACTGCAGAGGACCGGCTGCTGCGGAAGCGCGTGGTGCGGGACGGGCACGGCGGGCCAGGACCGCAGCCGGGACAGGAGGTGTCGGTGAAGGTGCTGGGCGCCCTGGAGGACGGTGGGCTGGTGGAGCGGGACCCGCGGCTTACCTTCGTGCCGGGCCACGGCGACGTGGTGCAGGTCAGCCCCGGTCGGGGTCGGGACGGGCTGAGCGGTGCTCGGTACCCTGCCCAGGCAGCCCCACCGTGCCCATGTCCACAGGCTCTGGAGCTGGGCGTCCCTACCATGCAGAAAGGGGAGGTCGCCTTCTTCCTCGCTGCCTTCCCCTACGGTTACGGCCGCCCGGGCAGGTAGGGACAGGAGGACCCGTCAGGCAAGGGCCAGGTCGGGCAGGGTCAAGTGGACCCAGGGCGGAGAGTGGCTGGAGAGGCCAGGGTGGCCGGGAGGGCAGGACCTATGGTGGTCAAGGTGATCGGGAAGGTAGGGTTAGGGGGACCCGGTGGGCAGGGACTGGAGCGGGCAGGGGGCTGGCAGGGTAGGGGCCGGGGGGCAAATGCAGGGGCAGCCAGCTCTGTGCCCGCAGGGAGCCCGACGTGCCGCCCGAGGCTCCGCTGCTGTTCGAGGTGACGCTGCTGGAAGTGCGGGACGATCCCGAGGCGCGGCCGCTGCCGCCCGCAGCCCGCCTGTGCCTGGGCTCGCAGCGAAGGGAACGGGGCAACTTCCACTTCGCCCGGGGCGACTTTGCGGCGGCGCTGGTCTCGTACCGCTTGGCCCTGCGCGCCCTTGACGGCCCTGCCACCGGTGAGACCGGACGGGGAGGCGGGGTTGGGGTTGCAGGACGGTGCGGGGACACTGAGGCCGTGCTCGCCTTGCAGCTTCGCCCGGGCCGGAGGAAGAAGAGGAGCTGCGGGAACAACGCGTCAAGTGCCTCAACAACTGCGCGGCCGCGGAGCTGAAGCTGCAGCGGACGGACGAGGCGCTGGAGGCGTGCGAGGCGGTTCTCCGCATCAGCCCGGACAACGGCCGGGCGCTGCTCCGGCGAGGGCAGGTGGGTCCCGCCGCACGCCGGCCCCGCCGGCTCAGGGCCTCGCTGCTCGCTACCGTCGGCTCCTCTCCCCGCAGCTGCTGGCGCAGCAGGGCCGGGACGCGGAGGCCGCGTTCGATCTGAGGAGAGCCCTGGAGCTGGACCCGTCCAACAAGGTACGGCCCGACGGAGTCCCGCAGGAGCCGGGTACCAGGAGCACCGCCATGGGTGGGGATCCGGGACGGGCTGGGTACCTGGGGCGCTGCCACGGGCGGGGGTCCTGCAGGAGCCTGGCTCAGGGAGCACCGGCACCGTCGGGGAACCCAGCGGAGCCCTGCTCACCGCCGCCCCACTGCCCGCAGGTGATCCACGCCGAGCTGTCGCGGCTGGTGAATCGCCGGAGCCCCCCGGCCCGCACTGACCCCCAGGAGCCCCGCCACGACCCGATGCCGCCGCCGAGTTCTGGGTGCGTAGGCACGCCGTCGGACCGGGCCGGCCAGGGACGGGAGGGTGCCCATCGCGGCTGTCGCTCACGACGGTCCCTCTCCGCAGAGCCCCCTCACCGCCCGCGGCGGAAGGAGCGGCCTGAGCAGCACCAGGAGCACCGGCCCGAGGAGCCGCTTTGCCGGGGATGGGAAAGACACTGCGGGGCCGCCAGTGCCCGGCCCAGTCCGCCGGTCACAGCGGCTGCGGGCGCCAGACCGATGGAGAGGAAAGCGCCCGCAGGGAATTTCCCGCGCCGCTGCTCCGCCCCCGGCAGCGCCGCTCCCCGCGCTGTCCCCCCGCGCTGTCCCCCCGCCCCGGCCCCGCCCCTCCCCCTGGCACGTCACGAGGGGGCGCGGCCCCGCCCCCTGGCGCGTGGGCGCGGCTCTGGCGCCTGCGCCCCGGCTTCCGGTCTTTTCGCCCCCGCCGGCAGAACCTCAGCCGTAGCCCGCGGCCAATCAGGCGGGGCCCGGCCGGAGCGTCGCGCCAATGGGCGGGTGGCGGAGGCGGGCTCGGCGCGGCGATTGGCCGCGTCGCGCCTTAAAGAGCGGCGCGGGGCGGGGCGTGGGGGGGGGTCGGTGCGGGACGTGGCGGCG
The DNA here is from genome assembly GCA_025345505.1 of Todiramphus chloris collaris. Classification (NCBI taxonomy): domain Eukaryota; kingdom Metazoa; phylum Chordata; class Aves; order Coraciiformes; family Alcedinidae; genus Todiramphus; species Todiramphus chloris. The sequence continues at coordinate 4,560,577 of JANVCC010000036.1, forward strand.
GCGGAGCGGAGGGCGGGAGGCAGCGGCGCCATGACCCGTGAGTGCGGCCGGGCCCGGCCCGGTCTGGTCTGGCCGGGGAGCGGAGCCGTGACCCGCTCTGCGGGCCGGTGGCTCGGCCGGGGGGTCGGGGGGCGGCGCTGTGACCTGCGGGCGCGCGGCCGGGGCGCGGGTTGGGCCGCGGGGCTGGGGCTGGGCCGCGGGGCCGGGCCCCGGGACGGGCCGTTCTGAGGCGGCCGCGCCGTCGCAGGCGGGAACCAGCGCGAACTGGCGCGGCAGAAGAACCTGAAGAAGCAGAGCGACTCGGGCAAGGGCAAGCGGCGGGACGACGGGCTCTCGGCCGCCGCCCGCAAGCAGAGGTGAGCGCTGGGCCGGCCCCGCGGCCCACCCCCCACACCCGTCCCGCTCCTCGGTCCCGTTCCGGTGGCGGCGCCGGTACCGCTGCCAGCCCGGCGACGCGCTCTCCCGCAGGGACTCGGAGATCATGCAGCAGAAGCAGAAGAAGGCTGACGAGAAGAAGGAGGGCGCCAAGTAGCCTGCGGCCGGGCTGAGCCGCCGCCGCCCTGGGGCCGGGCCGCCCGCCGGCAGGATGCCCGGTGCAGCCCCGGGGCTGGGCCGCCCCGCCGGGGACTCCGGCAGCGCCCTGCGCCAGCCTCAGACCCGTCTCCTATTAAAGTAGCTTGTGGAGCCCTGCAGGCCCCGTCTCCTCCATCCGTGCGCCGGGTGGGGTGGGGGCTGGGGCTGCCGAGGGAGCGGGGGGAGGGGGGACCGCCGGCGGGCCCTCCGGCCCGGTGCGAGCGTTCGCGGCCGCGTTCGGCGTTAGGGCAGAGGAGGGATGGAGCGAGCGCGGCTGCCCAGAGGCTGCGTCTTCGCAGTGAGGAACAAAGATGGGGCCTGTCACGGGAAGTGTGCACGGGCATCTCCGGGTGGGTTGGAGCAGCCGATGGAACTCGGGGCGCAGCCAGAGGCTTGTGGGGAGCCCCCGGGTGAGGGGTGGGCGGGGGGGGGGGGGGGGGGGGGGGGGCGCTGGCGGGGGATGGGATCGCTGGGAGCCCGGAGTGAAACGGGGGAAGGATTTTGCTGGGGGGGGACGATGGGCTGTGGTGAGGGTGGGAAGCGGGGGCTGGGGGTGATGTGGGTCTAGGGGGATGGCAGCTGGGTTTGTGCATGGGCTGAGCTGCTCCTGCACCCAGTAGGACAAGCAGGTGCAGGAGCTGAGGCGCAGTGAGCTGCCAGCTCTGCATCTCCTCTGCGGGCACCATGAGAGCCAGGACTGTCTGTGATGAGGACATGGAGCCAGCAGCCAGCCTGTTTCCTGCGCTAGGTACAGCAGCAGAGTGGAGCTGCCCTTGGGGGGATGCTGAGATCCAGTCCTATGCTGGGGCCTTGGCTCTGGCCTATCATCCTCTTCATATCCCTGAAGGTCCTGCATGGGCAGTGTCGGCTGGTCCCACCATCCCAGTGGGATGGAGCCCAGAGGGTTCCGTGGGCCCTGTGCAGCCCAGAGCTGGTGCTGTGACCGGCTGGGCCGCTCCCTGGGCAAGCTGCAGCACCACCTCCACCATCCTGGTGCTGTCCTTGGCACTGGCCTTATGGGACAAGGGGCTGTGGTCCTGGGGAGAGCAGCGGGTGTCTGGTAGGGTCCCGGGGGCTGGCACCTGTGTTCACCATGGCCAGTTGCTGCCCCTGGGCTCTGCAGACCCCCACGGCCCCTGGCAGGCTGGGCCGAAGGTCCATCTTGTTCCCCACCAGCTTGAGTGGCAGCAGCAGTCAGTGACCTGTGGGAGGGGAGGGCGGGTGGCTCAAGGCTCCGTGGGGCTGGCAGCTCTCCTCTGGGAGCTTCTGTGCTCTGTTGCACACCCTGGCTGCCTCCCGTCAGGCCTGTGCCCTATCTGGGAGCTAAGCATGGCTCCAGACCTGATAAAAAACACCAGTGAAAAGGAAAATGTGAGGAAGTCCTCCCACTTTGCCCAGCTCCCTCTTATCTTGTTCCTGTTCCCCCCAGAACTGCCCAGCCCTCTCTGAGTAAGCCCCAAGGCTCCTGCCTGCCTCTGGGGGAGCCGTGAGCCTGCCAGACCCTTCCCCTACCCTGATGTCCTCAATCCAGTGGCAGATGCTGAGGAAGCTGCTCTGGGAGCTGATGTCGTAGAGGAGCAGCACACCGTGGGCTTTGTGTAAGTAGGACTGGGTGATGCTCTGGTACCTGGGGTCAGGGATGTCACCGCTGCCGGTGCGGTGACCGCCAGTCCCTGGTGCTGCTGCTGGAGCCAGCACAGCAGCAGGACCCCAGCCCCTGCACTCTTACCTCTCCTGCCCGGCTGTGCCTCCTGTGCCTGGACAGGTGCTTACCTGGGCTCCTGTCCTTGCACTGGCCCCACTGCTGGGCCAGGCTGGTGTCCTGATGGCTCACAGGCACCTTTTGGGCCAGTGTATCCAGCACCATGATGTGCTGGAGCCATCCCTGTGTCCTGGGGTGTGACTGGGAGTACGCTGGGGGCACTGGCTGTGGGCTGAACACTGTCCTGGAGCTCTGGATCCCAGCCTAGTGCTCCCCGCTCTGCCACCCCTCTGCTTGTCCCCCCTCTCCAGCAGAGAAGATGTGCCCCAAAAGTGCCCTTGGCTGCTCATGGATGGGGCTGGTGCTGGTGTGCTGTGGGCACCTCCATTCCCAGCCCCACTGCTGTGGCCTGCCTGGGGGCAGAAGGCACGGACTCGGCTCAGAGTTTTATACGAAAATGTATTCAAGGGGTTATTTGCAGTGGGCACACCGCCGGCGGGTGAGGGGGGATGCAAAGGCAGTTGGGGCAGACCCTGAGCTGCCTCCCTGCACAGAGGGAGCCCGGCAGCAGCTGGGGCTGAGCACCCACCACTCCATCTCACTCAGAGGGGCCCCGGCTCCAGTGCAGGACCGATGTCCATGGGACCTCCAGCCTCCTGGGTCCCCATCCGGCTTGGTCTCCTGGGACAGGGGGTCAGGGGATGCCAGTGGGACACCACAAGGTCAGGGCACAGGCGGGGACCAGCCCTGTCTGCTGTCAGGCTCAGTCCATCCCAGCAGGGACTATGTGGAGATGCTGATGCGCTGCGGGGCGCGTCGTCGCCGCAGGATGCGCACGGCCGAGCTGCTGTGCCGGTGCTGGGGGGAGCTGCAGAGGCAGAAGGGGCTCAGCAGCAGCCACAGGTAGAGCAGGAAGCAGGCCCAACACGATGACACCTTCACCCAGAAGGTCGACCAGCTGCCGTGCGTGAAGGTGGTCTCCAGCACCGCGTTCTCGTAGCTGGTGGGAGAGGGAAGGTGTCAGGCAACCCTAGGGATGGATGCTGATATGGAAGATCCCAGAACCAGTGGCAGTTGTTGGGCCACCCCATGTCCCAACAGCTGCATGTCCCTGGGCATGTCCCACCGGCCGCAGAGCCCCTCAGCGGGGTGATGATGCTGGCAGGGCTGCAGTCTGGGCTGGGCAGCTGCACTAGGAAAAAGGAAGGGGAGTGAGTGAGCAGGACTGGGCAGCAGCGCGAGGCCCTACCTGAACCAGTTGGTGAGGGTCATCATGACATAGAGTGAGGCAAGGAAGAAGACAAAGTGGAAGGCTGAGTAGCTGTACACCACCCGGTCTCGCTCGTCCTGGACCATGCACTGTTCCCCGGGGGTCTCCTCCGCTTGCTCATGCGTTGTCTCGGTGCCTGTGAAAGCGCGGGGTAGCGGGGTAATGGTGCATCCTGCACCCCCCTCCTCGCTGGCACACCCAGGCTCTGCTTGCCCACCCTGCACCCACCTCTCAGCTCCTCCTCCATCTTCTCAGGGCAGCAGAAGCAGCAGGAGGGTTTCTGCAGGGAGAGCAGCAGGGTGGCAACTGATGCTGGGGCACAGCAGCCCAGTCCCATGGCCACCGCTGCCGGGCTGAGCCCTGCTGCAGGATCTACCCCTGCCTGGCTCTGGGGAGCTGGTGCAGATGGGGGTGTGCTGGGGGAACCCTCGTGTGCAACTGGGCAAAGCTGCCTCAGGCCTGGGGCTGGGGATCTGGGGTGCCTGTGGTAGGAGGACATGGGGCACAGCTGGGGGGCAGCGTCCGCACTCACTTTAAACTCGAAGCTGTAGACTTTGACCATCCAGAAGGGCCCAAAGACCTCGGCGAGGTAGGAGGCTTCATTACTGTGGCCAGGAGAGAGGTAAGAACCATCGCAGGGGCACCCACCCACCCTGCCCTGTGCCAGGCCTCCAGCCCACCCCGTGGATCTACTGCGGCCACAGGAGACCTGCTGTGCCATGCCCGGGGGCATCCCCGTGCTGCCCTTGCAGGTGCCCCGGGTGCTCTGGCCCTGCCATCCCTTGGGACGTGCCCCAGCTCTGCTAGCTGTGCCACAGGCTGGGGACACGGTCCCCACGCGATGCCCGGCAGGCTGGCCGTGCCCAGTGGGGTGGTGCTGCCGGAGCCCTGCCCACCCCGCGCTGCAGGCACACGCACCATGCGAAGAGCACGCAGGCGTACATGATGGCAGCCCCCAGGACGGCGACGGTGGTGTCCTCTGTCTGCAGCTCGTCCTGCCGGATGCCCGGGAAGCAGACGGTGAGGTTCTGCCCCTTGTAGAGCACTGCGGGGAGGCGGAGGTGAAGTGGGTGCCCACCTGGGTGCGGGGCTGCCGGTGGCAGGTGGGGGCACCCACCTTTCTCCGGGGGCCGGCTGGAGAGCGCGGAGAAGGTGAGGTACATCACGTAGCAGCTGATGATGGATGACTGCAGCAGCCCCGACCGCGGCTGCTCTGCAAGGCTGGGGTCAGAGGCGTTGCCGGAGCCCCCAGAGTGCCACGAGCTGGTACGTGGGCTCCAGTGGGCACTGGGCAGCTCCCTCCCGCCACCCTTTTGCCCAATGCCCTGCACCAAGGCCCAGGAGGAGCCCTGGGGAGCTGGCTCCTGCTTGGTGCCTGAGTCCCGGGACACGGGTGGCCCTGCCAACAGGGTGTCCCCTGCCGTGCCGTGCCGTGCCATGCCGTGTGTTACTCACTGAGCCGCACGCAGGGCGTGATGGAGACGAAGGACATGATGCCGCAGAGGCTGCCGTTGAGCGCCAGCAGCACCTTGTTGAGGTGGCAGGCAGCCGGGTGGGTGTAGTACTTGTAGAGGAAGGAGAAGGCGGCCAAGGCGAGGGTGTAGAAGGCGGCGGTGGCCAGCAGCACGGCCAGGTACCAGCGCTTGTCCTGCGCTGCTCCCGTCAGCCTGCCGGGAGAGCGGGTGAGAGGCGGCAGCATGCAGGAACCCCCCTGGCACCCTGGCACTCACCAGTTCTTGTTCCATGTGTGGGCAAAGGCCGTGATCAGCACCAGCTGGATCAGGATGAAGGCGAAGCCCCCGCAGACACCCGTGTAGTGCCAGGCTGGAGGGAGAGGGCAGAGGTGGGTTGGCACCATGGACGTGTGGAGGCCTGGGATGCCAGCTTGGCCAGGGTGGGGGATGCACCTTGGATGAAGCCATCCTCAGGGAGGAAGAAGCTGGCAGCACAGAGCCCCACCAGCAGCAGCAGCTTCAGGAGCCAGAACCTGTGGGGCAGTGAGCATCAGGGCAATGGGACCCCTGGTACCCCCGTGGCCAGCCCAGCCCCGCATCCGATCCCTGTCCCTGTACCCGTTGTGGAGCTGAGCACGGCAGTCGGCACTGGAGCGCACGTTGAGGAGCAGGGCGGCCTGTGCCAGGTGGAAGCAGGCGGTGCCGAAGCAGACCCGGTACACGGCCGAGGAGCCCACCAGCCTCTCACAGTTGGTGCCCCCAGGCAGGTGTTCGCACAGCACCGCAGAGAAGGGCACCTGCAGGCACGGCCAGCAACAGGACAGGGCTGCTGGTGTGGCACCCACAGCACCCAGCACCCCCAGACTCCTGACACCCTCACCACTTCTCCATCCCCAGCACCCCTGGGTCCCCCAGCACGCTGGGCAAAGTCCTGCATCTTTGGTAACTCCTGGCACCCCTTCCCCCTTGGCACCCCCAGCAGCCTTTGTTACTCCCAGTATCCCCAGCATCCCAGTACTCCTGACTCCCCTGGCAACTCTGGCTCCCTCAGTGCTCCTGGGACCCCTAAGTGACCCTGGGACACCCAGCACCCCAGCATCCCCAGTGCCCCTCGGATGCCCAGCACTCTGAGATTTCCAGCACCCCTGGGAACCCCAGCACCCTATGGTGTCCCAGCTCCTGCCATCACCTTCTCCCTGACGGCCTGGGCCACGGTGCGGGACAGCATGAGGCAGCAGACGGCAGAGGCCAGGACGTGCAGGAGCGTGTAGAGGATGCGGGTGCCTGAGGACACGCGGAGCCCGCGGCAGAGGCTGCAGCCACAACCGCAACACAGCTGGGGGGAGCACGGTCAGCGTGGGTCCCCCGGGTCAGAGCTGCCCCCCCAGCCCTGCCTGGCACCCCCACCCTGGTCCAGCCCTGCCCCCAGGGCCCTCAGTCCCACCTGGCAGAGTGGCGAGTGCAGGAGGTGGCCATGCGCCCGTGTGCCCGCCATGGCCCGGCTCAGCTCGGCCCCCGCTGCCCTGATGGGATTAGGGGGATTGTCAGCTTGGCCCGCCCCACCATCTGCTCCCTGCTATGTCCCGGCAGCCACCAGCGGGAGCCTGGCCAGGGGCCACCGGTGACCCCTGGCCAGGGGAACACCTGCCTGGGACCTGCCTGGCCTTTCACTGGGTAGGATGAGGCCACGGCAGCTGGTTTGGGCATGTGGGGTCCCCGGCGTGCCATGACATGCGTGGTGATGGCTGGTCCCGGGGTGGTACCATGGAGGCTGGGGGCACCAAAGGGCTAGGGGGGTGCAAAGTCACCTGCAGGTATAGAGGCACCCAAGGGAGATGTGCACCCTGTGAGGCAGGGGCTGGGGACAAGCCAGGGGGGCAGGAGGCCCCCAGGTCTGTGCCAGAGGTGGTGGTCGATCCAGAACAGCCTCGACATAGTGCCTGTGCCCGGGCTGCGGCTGTGCCAGGCACAGGCTGTGGCTGTGCCAGGCTCACCCCGTGCCTGGGCTCTGCCCTTTCCCATTCCCCCTGCAGCAAGGAGGTGGGAGCGGACAGAGCCAGGACCATTGACCCCAGAGTCAGTGACACGGTGTCGCCCTCGGCAGCGAGACTGGGGGCAGAGGAAGGGTTTGGCTCCTGGTGTGGCTGCTGCGGGGAGGCGATGGGCGACCGGGGGTCCTGAACAGCACTGGAAGGTGATTTGGTTTTCCCCTCTCCTTCACAGGCTGAAGTGTCTTCATCCCAACTCATGTCTGTTTTTGCTTTAGCTTTTCCCTTCCTCTGCCAGTCCTGCTGTGAGGGGTGAGCAGGTGCTCGGCTGCTGGAGGGGCTCAGCCCACCACAGCCCCCAGGGGACACCTCAGGTGGTTTGTCCCCACTGCACAGGTCCTGGCACTGGGAACATCAGGAGGCCAGGAGACAGCATGTGGTGCAGCAGGCACAGGAGATGGAGAACAAGAGGAACCAGCCTCAAGTTGCGCCAGGAGAGGTTCAGGTCGGAGCTGAGGAACAATTTCTTCCCCTCCAGGGCTGTCCAGGGCTGTCCCGGGCTGTCCCAGGCTGCCCAGGGCAGGGGTGGAGTCCCCGTGAACCCTGGAGAGGTTTCCAAGCCGTGGAGCTGTGGTGCTGAGGGCCATGGGTCAGTGGTGGGGGAATGTTTGGACTTGATGATCAGAGGCTCTGCCAACCCAAACGGCTCTGTGACTCTGAGACAGAGGAGCTGGCACAGACTCAGCTCCAGGTGCAGTGCAGGAGTATGCTCACAGGGCAGGAGCCCAGCAGTGACAGTGGCACCGGGTCCCCGGCTGCCTGCCAAGGCTGACAAGTCAGGCACGACCCACTCACCCATCCGGGGACACGAGTGGGTCAGCCCAGGCCCGGTGTGCCAATGCCAGTGCCACCTGCAGAACCTGGTGCTTGCTGGGCAGGGGACGTGGTGCCCCACGGGGCTGTGGCAGCGGCAGAACCTGCTCTCCCCGGCCCCTGCTGCCAACCCTGCCGGGCACCCCTGTACGGCCTCTGTGGCCCTTCCCGCTGCCCGGCGCCGTGGTTTGTGGTCCCGCCGCGGCAGCCGGTGGCGCGGGGCCAGCGGCAGGAGCCAAATCGGGATCCTTAACCCTCTTACCCGGCTTAGCGCCGCTCGGGCGGCGGGCAGCCCGGGGGCGGCGGGCACGAACCTCCCCGGGCCGGCCCCGCGCCTCGGCGGCCAGCACCCGGAGCCGCCGGCACCGACCCCCCCGGAAGATCCCGGGCCGCCGGGCGGGCGGAGAAGCTGTCGGGGGAGGGCCGGGGCCGGGCTCCCGGCGGGGGCGGTCCCGGGGGCGGGCGGGAGAGCGGCGGGCAGCGCCGAGCCCGGGCCCCGGGCGGTTCCGGGACAGCTCCGTCCGGGCGGTGCGCGCCGCTCGCTGCTTCCGGCGTCGGCACGTGACCGGAAGCGGGGCGGCGGCGGGATGGCGGCGGAGGGAGATGTGGAGCTGGAGCTGGAGACGGAGCCGAACGGGTCTGGCGGCGGCGGCGATGGGGCGGGCGGGCGCGCGGCCGAGAAGCCGCGGAAACACGACAGCGGGGCGGCCGATCTGGAGCGAGTCACCGACTACGCGGAGGAGAAGGAGATCCAGAGCTCCAACCTGGAGACGGTACGGCACCGGCACCGGCACCGGCACCGGCACCCGCACCGGGCCGCCGCGGGTTCCGCAGCGCCGTGACTGTGCTCGTCCCCACAGGCCATGTCGGTGATCGGAGACCGGCGGTCGCGGGAGCAGAAGGCGAAGCAGGAGAGGTAACCGGGGCTCGCTCCCCACCGGACCCCCCCCCCCCCCCGGAACGCGGACCGGCCCCAAGGCCCCGGCCCTTCCCTGGGAGCCGGCGCTGCTGCCGCTCCCACCCCGCGGAACGGCGACCGGAGGGGGGCCTGGCGGTCACCGGGGCTCGTCCGTTTCTTGCCGCAGGGAGAAGGAACTGGCCAAAGTGACCATCAAGAAGGAGGACTTGGAGCTGATCGTGAGTGGGGCGGGTACCGGGAGGGCAGCTGCACGTCCCAGAGACGAGGCGGGGCTGGGCGGGTGCTCGACAGAAGCCCCGTACCCCCCTTCCCTTCCCTTCCCTTCCCTTCCCTTCCCTTCCCTTCCCTTCCCTTCCCTTCCCTTCCC
>JANVCC010000036.1:4586298-4612523 GCA_025345505.1 Todiramphus chloris collaris
GGGACGGGGACGGGCTCGGGCCGCCGGCGGTTTGACAGCTGGGGCGGCCCCGGCCGGGCGGCACCCCGGGGGGTGGCGGTAGCGGCGGCGGAGCCGTTGGGCAGCCCCGGGCTCGGGGGCGGCCGGGGCAAAGTCTGCCAGCCCGGGAGCACCGGGGGCGCGGAGCTGCTGCCGCCCCGGCCGGGGAGCGGGGAGCGGGGAGCGGGTTGGGGCCGGCCCGGCGGCGCTCCGGGGCCGGTCGCAGCACCCGCTGCGGGAGCCGAGGGCGAGGATGGAGCCAGGCCTCGTCCCGCCGCACCCACCGGGCCAGCCCCGGCCCCGCCGCCCTCGCAGCCACCCGTGAGCCTGGAGCCAGAGCCACGCGTGGGGATGGCTGGTGGCCCCACAAGGGCAGCTGGTGGTCCTGGCCATGGCGTGGGGACGGCTGGTGGCTCCACAGAGCCAGTTAGTGGCTCTGGCTGTGCCACGGGGGCGGTTGGTGGCTCTGGTTGTGCCACGGGGCTACTGCTCCAGCCTTGGGACTACTGTGTGGCAGCTGGGCTCAGGTCGTGGGCAAGTGCTGGGATGCACTGGGATCGGGAAGGATCCTGTTTGGCTGCCGCCGCCCCGCGTGTGCCGGCTGTGATCGGCCGTGTGCCGCTCGTGGGGCTCCAGTGCAGAGCACAGAGCTCGCCCCGTGAGCTGGCAGGGACCTGGTCCTGCTCGCAGCCCACCGTTCTGCAGCCCGGGGCCGTCCCCGTGCCTCTCCTTCCTCGCCCTGTGCCCAGGGCAGAGGCCAGAGGCTCGTGGCAGGCCCGGAGCACGCAGCAGAGCTGCCGGGGGTTCCTGCCTGGGGCGGCCGGCGGGGAGCGTGGGGCTGCCGAGGGCCCAGCTCCGTGCCCTCTTCTCCCGGTGCCGTCCCCACGTGGAGCGGCCGTCGCCGGGGAGCCGGGCGGGTGCTGGCTCCAGGACCAGCGAGGCAGAGCAGACTGGCCGGCTCGGGGACCTGCGGAGGGGGCGAGGCGCTGGCACGGAGGCGGCCACGGCAGACAGTGTCCCCTTGTGCTGCGCTCGCCCATCTCCGCTCGCGCCGTGGCTTTTTCCCTTCCCTGGGGGCTGTGGGAGCCGTCCCCGCTGGAAACTCTGATGGAGGCCCTGGCACACCCTGGGACCCGCGGTTCCCACCCAGCCTCCGGCGGCTGCGTGGTGCTTGGGGTGCCTCAGCCGAGCGGCCGGGCCCGCGGGTCGCCGAGCCCTTGCTGCAGCGTGCCCGAGTCGCCTGCGCCGCAGCCTGCGGCGAGTGCTCGGTAGCTGCCAGGAGCCCGTCCCCTCCCCTGGCAGCGCCGCAGGCTTCCCCCCTCGCCGTGGCCGCAGGGGGATGGGGCTGCTCTGGGCATTGCCGGCTCTCTCCTATCCTCTCCTGCCGGTTTGGATACACGAACAGATATTTCACGTTCCCCGTGGAGCTCACGCCGGCGCTGGGTGGGTCGCTCCCCGCTCTGTCCCCCACCTGCCTTCCCAGGTTCTTGCGTTTGCCCTCCGGCGTGGAGCGAGCCGTCCCCGGGCACCCCTACGGGCAGGTCCCTGGGTGACTGCGTGCCCCTTTTCCCGGTCCCTGTGCCGGTTTCCCGTCTGTTGCGAGGATGAGTCACAGTGGTGTCACCATGTTGTGCTCCGGAGGAAGGGCAGAGCTGCGCTGCTGACGGTGACAGGCGGCACGGTGCTTGGCACTGCTGCCAGGCCCTGCCTGGGCGATCCCTGACCATGCAGGGGCTGGGGATGGAGCTCTCCTTGTCTTTCCTCCATCCAGACTCCCATTTTGCTGGGGTCCCTTGGGCAGGGACTGGAGAGGCAGGCTTCCCATCCCAGTTGCTCCCAGCTCCGTGACCAGCTCAGCCCATCCTGGTTGACAAAAGGGCTCCTGTCCACTGCAGATGGTGGTGGCAGGCGGCACAGCTTCCCTCACCTCACCTCTCCCCTCCTCCAGTGCCCTTCTCCCCTCCCACTTTGTTTGCTGTGTTTGTGAGCACACATTGGGCAACAGGCAAGGTCAACAGTGGCTCCGCGCTGGGATGGGCGCACCCCGTGGGGTTCTCTGCAGAGCCAGCCGCCGCCATGGCTCCGTGTGGCCCTGGGCCCTGTCCAGCTGCCCGTGAGCTGAGCGGGGTGCTGGTTGGCAAGGCCTCCTTGCCTGGTGCTGGATCCGTTGGAGTCGTCCTGAGGTTTGAGGAGGAGTGCCTGGGGCCTGACTGCTCTTCTGTCTCCCCACAGATCGTGCTGCTGTCCTGGACGGTCTGTTCCTGCTGCTGCCCGACTGTTGTGGGCTCGTCCCCATGCTGGCTTGGGCTGAGCAGGGGCCCCAGCGTACCTTAGGGTGCTGACGCAGGGAGGCTGCTGGACCCGCCACTGCCCCTGGGACGGGACCCTCCTGCTCCCCGGCTCGAGGAACCCCGATACTCTGATGGATCTGAGGCCCTGCTCGCTGCTTCTGCTCTGGACGCTGGTGGTTGCCCTTGCTCTCCTGGCCCAGGAGGTGCTGACCCAGCGTATTTACACCAACACCTGGGCTGTGCTTGTCCCTGCGGGGCCCCAGGAGGCTGACAGGCTGGCCAGGAAGCATGGATTCCTCAACCTGGGCCCGGTAAGTTGCTCGCCTTCCTCTCCCTGCAGGAACATTGTCCTCTGCCAGCTCTGTTGTGGTCGGCAGGCACTGGAATTGTCATCGTCGCCAGCTTGGGGGCTGCTCTTTCTGGCAGTGGGGCCATTGCATTCATGCCCGTTTGCTGGAGCCTTCCAGCATCTGCTGCGCTGACTTGAGGGTGGTAATGAGAGCTGGATGGAGCCGGGGCCTTTCTCTGCCCCCCGCTGGGATGGGGCAGTGCACAGAGCTGTGCTGGGGCCATCGCCCTTCTGCAGCAGGGTGGGAGAGTGGGGTGATGGCACAGGAACCGTGGCCACGCATCTTCCCAATGGAGCTGGTGCCACCTTGGCTGCCCTGACCAAAGAGGGGGCCAAGGGGACCCTGTGGGAGTGGGTGCAGCAGGGCTGGCCCAGAGGGAGCCCCCGGTGCCCATGCAGGCATGGGCAGCTGGACCGGTGAGGTGAGGCTGGCGGTGCCAGAGCAGAGCCTGTGTGCCCGGGGGTCTGTTGCCCGAAGAGCAGGGCACTGCTCTCCAGGGAGGAAGCGAAGCGCAAAATCCCAGAGGAAATTGCACAACTCGGATGTCAGGACCTTGCAGTGAGCAGCCACCATGCGGGGTGGGGAAGGTGGCTGCTGCTGCTGCAGCCAGCGGGTGCCCTCATCTTGCTACCTGACAGGAGCCTGGTGTGGGGTGGTGGGTCTGCAGGGCCCAGGGGACAGAGCTCAGAATCCTCTGGGAATCGCGCCAGGGCAGGGAGCTCTGAAGGTGTCTGTGCTCTGGGGGCAATGTTGGGGCAAAGGACATGTCGGGCCAGAGCTGCTGCTGTGCAGAGGGGACCGGGAGAGCGTCCTGCTGGGCCAGTGCTCTGCTGAGACCCCTGGGAGCAGGGACAGGGCTGAGGTGCCATTGACCTGGTCTTGGCAGCATCTCCTGTTGTGCTGCCATGCCAGGTACCAGGCCCAGCTGCCATGGCTGAGGGGCACTGGGCTCAGCAGCCATGTCTCCACCAGCCCACGGGTGCCTGCCAGGGCCTGCAGCTTGTCAGGGAGGCCAGGACTGTTTGGGGTCCCACCTTGTGAGCCCTGGACTGTCTGATCCTGCTCTGCCTGGCAGCAACCACCTGGGCACCTCTGTCCTGGCTCTGCCAGTGAGACAGCACCTGCAGGCAGAGCCCTACGGGCCGTGGCAGCTCGGGACTGCTGCTCTGGGCCTGTTTTCTCCCCTTCTGGAGCCCATCCCAATGTCTGTGCTGCGTGACGAGGCTTGGCTGGCACGGGCAGCGCAGAGGGGCCATGACAGCCCGGTGGGATGAGCAAGGCTGGAAGGAGCTGGATTTTCCATCCCAGGAGGTTTCTGGGCTGCTGTTCCGGGGGGGTTGTGCTGCTGGGACAGGATGTGGCAGCCAGGCTGGACGGGGGCGGACCGGGTGCTTCTGGCAGTGCCCCAGTGAGAGGCCTCCAGGGTCCTTCTCTGAGAGGATCCTGGCCTCAGCCTGGGGTCTGGACACTGTCCTCGGAGGCTGTCCTGTCCTGACATAGTCCCTGCAGGGCTGGGACTGGCCCCTGGGCCACCACAGAGGTGCCAGGGCCCTCCTCTGATGTCAGTGACCTCGAAGGAGACCCAAAGGACAGCATGGGGGCCAGAGGAGAGGGTCAGATGCAGCAGTGGGGTGGGAGTGCTGCTGGGGCTGGTGCAGAGGAGGGGGCACAGCTCTAGCTGGGCATGGGGACACCTCAGAGAGGACCCAGCTGCTGGTGGCCCCCTTGGGCCACACTGGTGGGCCCCTGGGGCCGAGTGGCTGCGGCAGCACCAGCCGAGGGGTGAATGCTCTGACCTCCATTCCCACCAGCCCCTCCTGCCACCTGGCACATCGACATGGGCAGGAGTATGGCAGCCCTGAGGTGGCCAAGGTGGCCATGAGCCACGGTGGGAGGTCAGAGCAGGAGGTGGCACTGGTGTCTGTGGGATCTGTGCTGCCAGTGCTGGGGACATGGGGGCTGGGGGTGGTAGCTCTGCCCTGGCAGAGGACAGGGCCTGCGGGGCTTGGGGTGGGACGTGTGGGCTGCTCCGCAGCATCTCTGTACTAATCCAGGGGGCCGGGCAGAGCTGCTGCTGGTCCCTGGAACAATCAGGGCTCTGTCCTTATCTGGGAGGGGTGAGGGGGTGCTGGAGCCTCTGCCAGCACCTTGGCACCTCCCCAAACACCACGAGCTCCTGGGCACCCCAGGCTGTACTGGGGGGGCTGTGGTGTGCCACAGGAACAGGCCTGGGTCTGTCCTGGCGACTGGCGATGCCGTGGCTGCAGGGCTGTGCCAGTGCTCCAGCTGCCTGCCCGTGCCCCACAGGGAAGGGGTGCGGAGCCACAGGCCGAGTCCTGGCACTGTCCGGTGGCCACTGGCACTGGGGAGCACAGCCCCACGTCACCAGCACCGTGTCTCAGGGAGCTGGTGCGGTCCGTAGCCTCCCTGGACTATGCCAGCATGGGGCTGGCTGGCACCCTGTGTTCCCCCTGCTGTGAGCTCGTTCCCACCGCAGTCCAAGGGCTGGGGGGCATTCAGAGAGGAGCGGGGTCCTGAGCTGGCACACAGAGGCTCTGCCTGTCGCTTCCCTGGGACTGGTGTGTGCCAGCATGAGCCAGCACCAGACTCCCCTGACCCAGTGCTCAGCCATGGGTCGAATCTGGTCCCTTTCCTGCCCGCAGGCAGCGGGTGTGTGGGGGCCGTGCTGCGGGTGGGGGGACCCCTGCAGAGTGGAGCAATTCCCCCTTTGGTGAGTGGTGCCCTCACGCAGGGGTGGCATGTGCCTGGCTCTGGGTGCTGGGTGTGTTGCCCTCGCCCCACAGAGCACGGAGGGGCTTTGGGGTGAGGTGCAGGACCCGGAGAGGCGCAGCTGGGATCTGTTGCCCTGGGGCCGAGGGTGCTGGTTGCCCGGGCAAACCGCTGCTGCCCTGCTGGGCTGGCAGGGGAGCTGGCCAGGGTGGTGGTGGCACATCTGCGGAGCTCTGATAACCTTGGGGGTGTTCATTAAGTGCAAGCAGACGGTTCTGTGGCAGCCCGAGGTGTCAGAGGGAGAGATGTCCCCTCCCTGCGTTCTGGCAGCCGTCTCTGCAGGCCATGGCACAGCCGGGGCAGCCATATCCTGCCTGTGGCCACCACTGGGGCTCTGTGGCTTCCAGCAGGGCAGGGCGGGCACTCTGCCCCCTTGTCCCCATGCCAGGTGGGCTGCGGGGCTGGGAAGCACTGGGCGGTGCTGGGTGGCGGGGGCCTGGCCAGTGTCCGGGACGTGCAGGAGGGGACAAGGAAATGACAGCGCTGGGGAGGGCTCAGGGTTTAAAAATAACCCACTGGGCGGCTGCGTGGCCTGCGAGCCCCATCCTGCCCCAGCCCCATGTGCTGGGAGCCGAGCCAGGGCTGCTGCAGCACAGCCCCCCAGCTGGGGCTGGGCCCTGGAGAGCCCCTCAGTTTGTTCTGGGTCAGACCCCTGAGAGCCCCTCGCTTTGTTCCGCTGGAGCTGCTGTGCCCTGGGTAGAGACTGGTGCTGGGTGGGTGCTCCGGTGGGTTGCTGGGTGCACCGGTGGGGTGCTAGGTACCTCTGGGTCCTTGTCTGAGGAGTCAAGGCTGGCTCAGACCCTCCCTGCTCTGTCTGGGGCTGCTGGAAGGTGGGATCTGCAGCCCCCCCATGCCCCCCCAGCCCAAGTAGCGCTGGGAGGGGAGTGGTGGGTTTGCCTCAGGGTCCCTCCAGCCACCTTGTCACCAGCTGCTGCAGCCTCACAGAGGGTCCTGGGCAGGATCTCCAGAGCCAGAGGAGCCCAGATGGCCCATGGCAGCCCTGGAGCTTGCGGGTGGGGGGCAGGGAATCGGGGTCACCAGGCTCTCCTGCCCATCCCGCTGCTTTCCCCGTTGCAGATCTTTGGCAACTATTACCACTTCCGGCACCGCGCCGTGGTGAAGCGCTCGCTCTCGCCCCACCAGCCCCGGCACAGCCGCCTGGCCAGGGAACCGCAGGTAGGCACAGGGGGCGGGCAGGGCCTGGCTTTGCCCCAGGGCACCTCACGTCACCGTGTGAGCCAGCACCGGGCACAGGACGTGGCTGAACTGCCCCCCTGGCATCAAGACCCGTGTCAGGGCTGGGTGGGAACCTGGACAGCAAGGGCGGGGGGTTGGCAGAGTTGGCATCGCTGTCCCGCAGACTGCCATGGTGCCAGGGCACGGGGCTCTGATGTGCTCTCCGTCCCCGTACGCAGGACAGGGTGTGCAGGGCAGTGCCGGGTCCCAGCGTCGTGGCGTGACACGGCTGCCAGGATCTCCGTGCCCTGGCACAGCCCCCGCAGCTCAGCGCACGATGGCGCTGGGGGTGTGTGACGTGCCACGGTGTCTGGCGGGCTCTGGGCAGCCCGCTGCTCAGCAGAGCTCTGCGCCCTGAGCTGCCCGCTCCGCTGGAGCGCAGCCGCCCTGGCACGTCTGGGCAGGGGAGCCCAGTAGGGACTGTCTGGGTGCTGCGGTGGCTCTGCCAGCCCAGGGGCGGCTGCGAGCTCCTCAGGGACAGCCCCTCTCTGGGTGGGCTGCTGGCAGGGGACATGGGAGCTGCCAGGGGGATGGCAGCAAGCCCCATGCCCTGTCTGTGCCCGCAGGTGCAGTGGCTGGAGCAGCAGGTGGCAAAGCGCAGGACCAAGCGAGATGTTTTCATGGAGCCCACAGACCCCAAGTTCCCACAGCAGTGGTACCTGGTGAGTGCCAGGCAAGGGGGGGGGTCACCATGGCGGGGGTGTGTTCTGGGGACACAGATGTGGCACCCGAAGGAGCTGCTGCCACTGCCAGCCAGACTGGCAGGGAGGAGGAGGAGAGGCCAGACAGAGGCTGCCACCTGGTGCCATGTGTCCAGGGAAGAGGCTATGCTGGGGCTGAACTGGGTGGCAGCAGCCCTTTGCCTGGCCCAGGAGAAGGCTCCATGCTTGTGTCCATCTGCATCACCGCAGCACCAGTACAGTGGAGGGGACACCTGCTGGGAAGCAGTTCCACAGAGAAGGACCTGGTGGTGCTGGGGGACAAGAAGTCGCCCATGAGCCAGCAACGTGCCCTTGTGGCCAAGAAGGCCAGTGGGCTCCTGGAGGCACGAAGAAGAGTGTGGGCAGCAAGTTGACGGAGGTTCTTCTCCCCTCTGCTCTGCCCCAGTGAGGCTACTTCAGGAGTATTGGGTCCAGTTCTGGTCTCCCCAGTTCAAGAGAGACCAGGAGCTCCTGGAGAGAGTCCAGCAGAGGCTGGGAAGATGCTGAGGGGCTGGAGCATCTCTGTGCTGGGGCAAGGCTGAGAGCCCTGGGGCTGTGCAGCTGGAGAAGAGCAGCCTGAGAGGGGAGCTGAGCAATGCTGAGCAAGAGCTAAAGGGCCCCAGGGGGCAAGAGGATGGGGCCAGACTCTGCTCAGTGGTGCCCAGCGACAGGACAAGGGGCAACGGGCACCAACTGGAAGCCAGGAGGTTCCATCTGAGCAGGAGGAGAAAGTTGTTTGGTGTGAGGGTGTGGGAGCCTGTGCCAGGCTGCCCAGAGAGGCTGTGGAGTCTCCTTGTCTGGAGAGATTCCCACCCCGGCTGGACACTGCGCTGCTGGGCCCCTGCTCTGGGTGACCCTGCTGGATGGAGCAGGGGGTGGCACCAGATCAGCTCCAGAGGGCCCTTCCAGCATCCACACCACACTGGGATCCTGTGAAGGCTGCCTCTTGCCCCTTCCCTCTCACGGCTGGGCTCTGGGCACACCCCGCTGCAGTGCCAGCTCCTATTGCCTGGGCTTCTCTCGGCAGTACAACACGAATCAACGGGACCTGAACGTGCGCCAGGCCTGGGAGCAGGGCTACACAGGCAAGGGCATCGTGGTTTCCATCCTGGATGATGGGATTGAGAAGAACCACCCTGACCTGGAGGGCAACTACGTAAGTGTGGGGTGATGCCACAGGGCGATGTGCCAGGGGAGCTTGTCTGGGCAGCAGCAGCTGCATCTGTGTGGTGCCACCCTAATGTTGTGAAGGGAAGTGATGGATGTGGGAGTGAAGCCTGCTCCCCTCTCAGCCCAGTCTCAGGGCTGCAGAGCACAGTGTAGCCCAGGGTGGTGGGGCTCGGTGCCCGCAGTAGACCATCTCTGACTGATGCCCCTGTGTTCCAGGATCCGGGGGCGAGCTTTGATGTCAATGACCAGGACCCAGACCCGCAGCCCCGCTACACGCAGATGAATGACAACAGGTGAGGCAGGAGGTGGTGGAGGCGAGGGTGGCAGAGCCCAACCACCTCAGGAACTTGGTGTCAGTGCCAGTCCTCGGGGACTGCGGGAGGCTGCGAGGGTAGCGGCACACTTCTGCCCCGTGGAGAAACCCCCTCCTCCCTTCCTGACACCAGCAGCATCCTTTGGGGTGGCCCGGTGCCCCTTTGGTCCTTGCTCTGGAGCAGGAGGGCAGATGGAGGAGCCCTGTGGAGTTTGTGAGGGATGGGGGGGCAGCCTGGGCACCAGTCCCTCTGCCTGTGCCCCCCCCTGTGCTCCATCTGAGCACGCTCGGTGCTGTTTTGGCTGCAGACACGGCACACGCTGCGCCGGGGAAGTCGCTGCCGTGGCAAACAATGGGATCTGCGGCGTCGGCGTGGCCTACAATGCCAGGATCGGAGGTGGGTGCCTCCCTGCCCCACGCGAGGGCAAAGCGGGTGCTGGAGGAATGGGGCTGTGCCGGGCACCTCGGCGCCGCTGGCTGGCGACGGCCGGTGGCACGGGGTGGCAGCAGCGGACGGAGGGCTCTCGCCAGTGACACCGCGGCCGCCCTGCCCGGTCCGGTCGCCCGTGACGTCTGCTCTCTGGCCCTAGGCGTGCGCATGCTGGATGGGGAGGTGACTGATGCTGTGGAGGCCCATTCCCTGGGCCTCAACCCCAACCACATCCACATCTACAGTGCCAGCTGGGGCCCCGAGGACGATGGCAAGACCGTGGATGGCCCGGCCCGGCTGGCGGAGGAGGCTTTCTTCCGAGGGGTCAGCCAGGTGAGCAGGGGAGCGTGCTGGGGAGCTGCCCTCCCCCAGGGCTCTCCTGCCCTGGTCTTGTCCCAACTCTCCTGCAGTGAGCTCATCTCCAGGATCAGGCTCTGTTGGTTTTTCCTGTTCTTCTTGCTGGGCAGCTCTGAGTCAGGGCTTCTCAGTGCCTGGTGCTTATCTCTCCTTGGTTATCTCTCCTTGGTGCAGCGCTGTCCTCCCTGCTCTGAGGCTCCTGGGACAGGCTCTCCCTGCTCCCCAAAGCCCTGTGCTGGCTTCTGCCTGGTTTCATGCCAGCTGCTCACCGCTTCCTCCACCGTGCTGTCCCCGTGTGCCATTGGTGCCTCTCCTGCCTTGGCATGGCCATGCTTAGCCCTGCCCCACCTTCTGCCTGGGATTCCCAGCCCCGGGAGACGTGGGTGTGGTGCGAGGCACACTGGCATCCACCGCTGCTGCCAGCTGAGCTGTGGCCGTTGGGTGTCAGTCAGAGGGGCCCTACTGAGCTCCCACAGCACTGCCAGGCAGTTGCAAACCCCGCGCAGGCAGAGCCAGCCTGGGTGGTTCCAAATGGAAAAGACAGGGGTTCTTGGAAACCCCACTTCAGCAGGGCCTCTGGCTGCCCAGTGCCTCACCGGTTGGGGCAGCCTCTGCAGCGGTGCCCTGGCACCCTCACCAGGCATGGCAGTGGTGAGGGATAGTGGTGCCAGGCACCAGGCTGGTGGGCTGAGACTGCTGGTGTCTCACTGTCCCCTGGTGTCCCAGCTGCATCGTAGAATCACAGTTTGTGTGGGAAGGGACCTTTTGAGGTCATCTCCTCCAACCCCCTGCAGGGAGCAGGGCCATCTGCAGCTAGAGCAGGGTGCTCAGAGCCCCGGGCAACCTCCCCTGCAATGGTGCCAGGGATGGGGCAGCCACCACCTCTCTGGGCAGCCTGGCACAGGCTCTCCCCACCCTCAGCACCAACAATTTCTCCCTTCTCTCCAGTCTAAATCTCCCTCTTTCAGTTTAAACCATCCCCCCTTGTCCTGTCCCAACAAGCCCTGCTCACAAGTCTGGCCCCATCTTTCTGACAGGCCCCTTGAAGTCACAGAATCATAGAACTGTCAGGGTTGGAAGTCCTGAGGGGCCACATCTGCTCAGTCTTTCCCACCCAGGCTACAGGAGCCCCGGTGCTCCATCCTGGGACTCCCTTCCCTCCAGCAGAGCGGGTGACAGCAGGTGGCACTGGCACTGGCCCTCACCCTGCCTCTGTCACTAGGGCCGAGGTGGGCTGGGCTCCATCTTCGTCTGGGCATCCGGAAACGGGGGCCGTGAGCACGACAGCTGCAACTGTGACGGTTACACCAACAGCATCTACACGCTGTCCATCAGCAGCACCACGCAGTACGGGAACGTGCCCTGGTACAGCGAGGCCTGCTCCTCCACCCTCGCCACCACCTACAGCAGCGGCAACCAGAACGAGAAGCAGATCGTGAGTCGGGGCGGGCGGTGTCTGCCTGGCGGGGTGGGATGTGCCGCGAGCTGTGGCCACCATGGCCATCCTGCTGGCAGCCGAGCCGGCCACGGTGCCAGGAACAGGGCCGCTCCCCGGTGCTGCCACCCCCGCAGCGTGGGAGTCGAGGGCTTCAGGAGGAAGCTCATGAGGTGCCCCAGGAACGGTGGCTCTGCCACACGTCCCTCATGGGGACACAAGCCCCTGAGCCAGCTCCTGGATGTGGCTGGTGACTGCGGCACCCTTGGCACCACCTATCCCCATCCTCCTCCTCACAGGTGACTACTGACCTCAGACAGAAGTGCACCGAGTCACACACGGGGACGTCAGCCTCGGCACCCCTGGCTGCTGGCATCATCGCCCTCGCCCTGGAAGCCAAGTAAGGGCAGGGACAGAGCTGGGGTAGGCTGGGGGTGGCAGTGCGGGCCCCACCAAGGCACCAGCACCCTGGCACAGACCAGACCGGGGTTGAGAGGAGCTGGGTGTCGGTGCCTGAGCCCTGTGTCTCCACTCTGCAGCAAGAACCTGACGTGGCGGGACATGCAGCACCTGGTGGTGCAGACATCGAAGCCGGCTCACCTCAACGCCAACGACTGGGTCACCAACGGTGTCGGCCGCAAAGGTACTGGGGTGCCAGGGCCGGGCCAGGGGCTCCTGTTCCCACTAACTGTGGGGTGCTGGTGCACAGCACTATGGCAGCCTGGCGGGGCCAAGGAGGCTGGAGGCCCCGGTGAGCTGCGTGGCACAGCTGGGCACACGTCCTGGTACCCGTCCCCTGCTGGGGCCCTGGGGAGCGGTGCTGAGCCTGTCTCTGCCCACAGTCAGCCACTCCTACGGCTACGGCCTGCTGGATGCCGGGGCCATGGTGAGCCTAGCCAAGAACTGGACGACGGTGGGACCTCAGAGGAAATGCGTCATCGACGTCCTCACGGAGCCAAAGTAAGGGCTGGTGAGCCCCGGAGGGCATCGCCCAGCGCCCACCCCACGCACAGTGCCGAGCAGGAGCCCGAGCACCCCGGGGTCCAGGGTGGGGAGTTGGGGGGATCTCTGGGGCTGAGCTGCCCCCGAGGCCCTGGCCGTGGTCCTGCGGGAGCTCGGGGAGTGCCAGGGAAGGTGATTCAGCCATCGTCCAGCACTGGCCGCCGAGCCACCCGCTCTGCTGGGGCCAGGCTGGGGCACAGGCAGGCCGGGCGCTGCGGTTCGGGAGCAGCCAGCTCGAGTCACCTCCACACAGAGGGGCTTTTCAGGGCAGACAGAAGCTCCTTTTAGTCCTGCTTGGCCACTGCCGGTGCCACGCAGCGCGTGCTGAGTCTCGTGTGCGGCTAGGACTCTGCCCGGGGGCTCTTGGGACACGGAGAGAGGCAGGGCTGGGTCCTGCCTGTGCCTCCTGTCCTGCCCCGGTCCCCTGGGACCCCCTGTCCAAAGCAGGCACTCCTTTTGACAAACATCCCTTGCTGGCACCCGGGCTGGCACTGTGTGGGGGGGTGGCTGCACGCAAGCAGCAGGGTGGGGGTGGCCGTGCCCGTCCCGTTGCTGGTCGTGCCGTGCAGGGTGTAGCCAGCCCAGCAGCGGGTGAAGAAAGAGCCCATTCAGGGCTGGCACAGAGCAGTGGCTGGGGAGGTGGCAGTGGGCACTGTGTGCTCTGCAGAGTAAACCCCACCATGCCCAGGAGCTGGGGCAGGGCTTTCTGCTTCCTGTCCTGGGCTTCTTAGAAACATGGACTGGTTCGGGTTGGAAGAGAACTTTGAGGTCGTTGAGTCCAACCATTAAGCCAGCAGTGCCAGGGCACCACTAACCCATGACCCTCAGCACCACATCTCCACAGCTTGAAAACCCCTCCAGAGATCACGGGGACTCCACCAGAGCCAGAAGGTCTCCCCTCAGCCTCCTCCTCTCCAGGCTGAACAAGCCCAGGTCCCTCAGCCGCTCCTCACCACCCTTGTGCTCCAGCCCCTTCCCCAGCTCCGTTGCCCTTCTCTGGCCACGCTCCAGCCCCTCAATGTCCTTCTGGGAGTGAGGGGCCCAAAACTGACCCCAGGATTCAAGGGGCAACCTCCCCAGTGCCCTGTCCAGGGGCACAATCCCTGCCCTAGCTGGTGGATGGAGAGGAGGCTGCAGGATTGTCTCCTGCTTCCCCCACCCTGGGCCCAACACCCCGTTCCTGTGGTAGCTGCAGAGCCCTGCAGTGGGGGCTGGGGCACCCTGCGGGGCTCACTTGTTCCTGCCCTTGGCAGGGACATCGGGAAGCGCCTGGAGGTGCGGCGCAAGGTGGACTCCTGCCTGGGGAAAGCCAACTACATCAGCCGGCTGGAGCACGCGCAGGCCCGGCTGACCCTGTCTTACAACCGGCGTGGGGACTTGGCCATCCACCTCGTCAGCCCCATGGGCACCCGCTCCACCCTCCTGGCTGCCAGGTAGGTGCCAAGCTGCAGGGTGCCCTGGGGTGGCCCCAGTACCAGGCTGGCATGAGGGGTCTGCTGGACCCTGGCACCCACCTCTCACCCCCACCGTGCCCAGGCCCCACGACTTCTCGGCTGACGGCTTCAATGACTGGGCCTTCATGACAACGCACTCGTGGGATGAGGACCCCTCCGGGGAGTGGGTGCTGGAGATCGAGAACACCAGTGATGCCAACAACTACGGTAGGGCCGGGCCAGCCTTGCCCCTACCACTGCCACCCTCTGAGCCCGAGGTGCGAGCAGGAGCGGTGTGGGTGCCAAGTGTCCCACCAGCGCTTGTGAGCAGAGGGGCCAGTGACGCCCGGATGCTTTGCAGGGACCTGGCTGGGGAGAGGCTGCATCGGGGAACATGGGGAGGGGATGAAGCTGGTCTGGGGCAGGAGCTGCCCCCTGTGCCAGCTGGGCTGGAACCCCTGCGCAGCGCAGGGTTACAGTCCTGCATTGGATGCTTCCAGGTGTTGGTCACAGCCCCGCTGTCCCAGGGTGTAGACCAGCACAGGGTCCCTCCCTGGGCCTGTCCCGAGGTCAGGTGGTCCTGTGGGTACCTCAATGGTCCTCTCCCTGCCTCAGTGGTCCTCACCCCACGTTGTTGCAGGCACGCTGACCAAGTTCACGCTGGTGCTGTACGGGACTGCCACCGACTCCCCGAGCCTCTCCAACCAGCTGGAGAGCAGCGGCTGCAAGACCCTGACCCCCAGCCAGACCTGCGTGGGTGAGTGTGGGGCTAGTGGGGGAGGTCAGGGGCACGGACAGCGCCCCGGCCCGTGCTGACCTGTTGCCTTCCCACAGTCTGTGAGGAGGGCTACTACCTGCACCAGAAGAGCTGCCTGAAGCGCTGTCCGCCCGGCTTCGCGCCTGGCGTCCAGAGCACGCACTACGAGCTGGAGAACAGTGTGGAGCCCATCGTGCCCCACCTCTGCCTGCCCTGCCACTCCTCCTGCGCCACCTGCGCCGGGCCCGGCCCCAACCAGTGCCTGACCTGCCCCGCGCACTCCCACTTCAGCAGCATCGACCTCTCCTGCTCCCACCAGACGCAGAGCAGCCGCGCGTCCCCTGCCCTGGCAGACGGCGAGGGGCCGGCTGAGGCCTCCCCTCCAGCCAACCTGCCTGTCCTCATCGCCAGCCTCAGCTGCATCCTCATCGTCGTCATCTTTGTCACCGTCTTCCTGGTGCTGCAGGCACGCTCGGGCTTCAGCCTGCGGGGTGTGAAGGTCTACGCCCTGGACAGCGGGATCATCTCCTACAAGGGGCTCCCCTCCGACATCTGGCAAGAGGAGGGCCCCTCCGAGTCGGACGGTGAGGAGTACGAGGGCCACAGTGAGAGGACTGCCTTCATCAGAGACCAAAGTGCCCTTTGATGAGCCCTCCCGCCCCTCCCTCCTCCCTGCCCAGCACCACAGGGCCGGGGCAGGCGAGGCCGAGGGGCCCCGGACTCTGCCCCCGTCCCCCTTCTGCGCCACAGCAGCCCGGGGCTCCCCACCTTCCGGCACTGTCCCTCGGCCCCAGTCTGGGACACCGGGCACCGTCCCCACCTCAGCACCGTCCCAGTCTCGCACCATCGCTCTTGGCCCGGCATCCATCCTGTGCCCCGCGCCAGTGTGTTTGATGGCAGCGGGGCCCTGCGGTGCCAGCTGTGTCCCCTGCCCCAAGCGGGTGGCTGCTGGGGTTACACGAGCCCCCTGCGTGGGCAGCAGGTGGGGTCCGGGGTTGTCGCGGGGGCCGGCTCTGAGCCCGGCCCTTGGCACGGCGTCCCCCCGCCCCTGCTGCCCTCGGCACCCGCCTGGCCTCTGCCCGCGTCCCTGGCTCTGCCCGCTGCACCCTGGCTCCCCGCCACCTCCCGAGGGCCTGTTGCCACCACCCGTGCCCTTCAACAGCAATAATGGCCAGGCCTCGGCCCCTGCAGCCCGCTCGCCCGCTGCCTGCCTGTCCCTGCGGCTGCGGCCGCCCGCAGCATGGCCGGGAGCCCCCTGCTCCCGAGGGCATGGGGCAGGGCAGCACATCCCCTCGTGCTCAGGGCTCGGCCCCCAGCACGGGCAGGGCCCCTCTCACCCAGACTCTGCCCTGCGGGGCTGCCCTGGGCCCCTCCTTTTGCCCCTGGGCAGGGCTGTGGGCGCCGCTGGCCCGGGGTGGTCGGGCGGTGGCGGTGCCAGCGCCACCCCAGCTCTGCCTGCACCCTGCCTGTGCTGGGCAGAGCCCGGCGTCCCCGCGGCCCCTGCCCCCTGACGTGCCTTGCCCCCACTTGGTGACAATCCGTTCCGCTCCCCGCCGGAGCCCCTGCCCTCGCTGCCCCTTCCCCGCGGGCTGGGGGCCGGTGCCGCGACCCCTTCGCTGTCCGCGGCCGCACGCCGGGGCCGTGGCGCGGGCTCCCACCTGCCCCATGCCAGCACCGGCCCCGGCCCAACGGATGGAACTGCCGGCCAGGGGCCACAGGACTATTTTTCTATAATAACTTTTTGGTGCACAGTAATTTTTTCTTGTAATTTAATCAGCCGGGAGCTGCCTCCTGAGCCTGTTTTTAATTTAATGGATGTGGATATAACGCTAGAGAGACTGAGTTATTAAATGTTCAGAACTATGCAAACCAGCTCCGCTACCTGTGCTCTCTGTGCCGCAGCTGCAGGCGGCCCGGCTGGGGTGGGCAGCCTGGATGGGGGACAGGAGGGCACAGGGCCCGGGGCTGTCACCCCGTGTGGCTGTGCTGGGACCGTGGGGTGCTCAGATCTGCTCTGCAGACACAGGACGGGGCCTGGGACCCTGCCTGGGACCCTGCCTGCAGCCAGGGTGGGGGCACCCTGCTGGGCATGTGCCCAGGGTGCAGGGAGGGAGCCACCATAGAGCAGCTGCAGGAGCTGGCAGCATTGAGACCTCCTGAGGCCCCTGGCTAGGACAGAGAAGCCCCCCAAAAGGCCTCAAAAATTATCAAAATGCTCTGAAGGCTGGAACCCCTCTGCTGGGAGGCCAGGCTGGGAGAGCTGGGGGGGTTCAGCCTGCAGAGGAGAAGGCTCCGGGGAGACCTTCTGGGGGCCTTGCAGGACTTGAAGGGGCCTGGCAGAAAGGTGGGGACAGACTTGTGAGCAGGGCTTGTTGGGACAGGACAAGGGGTGATGGCTTCAGACCAAAAGAGGGAGATTCAGACTGGAGAGAAGGAGAAATTGTTGGTGCTGAGGGTGGGGAGAGCCTGTGCCAGGCTGCCCAGAGAGGTGGTGGCTGCCCCATCCCTGGCACCATTGCAGGGGAGGTTGGCCAGGGCTCTGAGCACCCTGCTCTAGCTGCAGATGGCCCTGCTCCCTGCAGGGGGTTGGAGGAGATGAGCTTGAAAGGTCTCTTCCCACCCAAAGCAGTCTGTGAATCGCTGTTTCAGGAGGTGCAGAGCTGCCCAGAGCCCCAGGGGCTGCCCTGCCCGGGCTGTGGCAGGAGCTGGTGAGGGGCAGGGGCCACTGTCTGGGGATGTGGTGGGGACTCGGAACCAGGCAGGGACCAGCCCCCTCCCCTGAGCCTGGGAAGCAGCGGCTTATCAGGAACCTGCAGAGAGGGAAGTTAATTTGGGAACAACCTGCAGTGGATGTCAGGGGCGTGCACAGCTTGGGGAACTTGTGCCCTTTTTCCACAGCCCCAGCCAGAGCTGGGACCAACTGAGCTCTCACGCTGCACCCCCTTGTCCAGCACCAGCCTGCAGCCAGAGCGCAATGCCCACGGGCAGCCCTGGGGCTGGCGTGGTCAGGCTGGACCCAGGAGCCGCTCATGCCACAGCCAAGCCTCAGGCAGAGCTCACCCAAGCCCCACGAAACCCCCGCAGGGTCCCTCCCCCCAAGGAGGGTCTGCACTTGCTTGCAGGGGCAGCTCCTCTCTGCAGAGGAGCCTCAGCCCCTCAGCCTCACTGCTCCTGTGGCCACCACGGTGGCTTCCTGTGGTCAGGAGCAAGTTCCCCACCGCAGCAGCAGATGCTTCTCAGGCCCCTCTTCCTTTTCTCACGAGGCCAGGATGGGGGCAGGTCCTTGACACCCCTCGGCTCAGGGCTGCGAGGTCTGAGCTGCGGGCCAGGTGCACCCAGGTGCCACGGGTGGGTTGTGGCCATCAGGTGCGATGGCACCCACCAGGGAGCGGGCACAGGCCACGGCCCTGCCGGGCTCTGCTGGCAGCAGGAGGGTGACAGAGGATGTGAAACTGGGTGAGCTGTGGTGTGACCCACTACAACCTTCCTGCTGCCAGCAATGGGCCAGCCTTCCAGGGAAGGAGCTTCTGCAGCTGCTGTCATACCCAGAGCCTTGCAGTACAGTTCTGACGAGGCTGGCAGTGCAGGGGGGACCTCAATCCCCAGGCTTGGAGACCCCCTGACAGAAGTGCCCAGTGCCCCCTGGGCCACCTGGGGAAGGCAGGGAGGGAGTCTGTGCTTCCTGGGAGCTTCTGGGATCTGGAGATCACTTGGTGCCACCCCCCTGCTCCATCCAGCAGGGTCACCCAGAGCAGGGGCCCAGCAGCGCAGTGTCCAGCCGGGGTGGGAATCTCTCCAGACAAGGAGACTCCACAGCCTCTCTGGGCAGCCTGGCACAGGCTCCCACACCCTCACACCAAACAACTTTCTCCTCCTGCTCAGATGGAACCTCCTGGGTTCCAGTTTGTGCCCATTGCCCCTTGTCCTGTCACTGGACACCCCTGACAAGAGTTTGTCCAGGAGGCCACCCCTTGATCAAGGCTGCTCAAGACCCTGAGGACTTCCCAGGTCCCCCCAGTCCCTGCAGCCTCTCGGGGAGGAAGGTGCATGGAGAGGGGCTGGGAGACAGGCAGGACCGGGCACGGCTGAAGGGGCTTTTCTGGCTGGAATCCTTGTGGGGCTAAGATCAGTGGATCACAGCGGGGTGAGGAAGACCCTGGGTGAGGAAGAGCCCTTGCCTACTACTGGGCTGGATCCTGCCGGCCCCAGGCCTTTGTGCAGGGTAACTGGGAGGGCGTTGGGGCTGGGGGCTGCCCAGCCGTGGCCCGGCTGTGTTCTGGTGTTGGTCACGGGCAGGGGCAGGGAGGGGAGGAAGCGCAGGAAATCTCGCAATGGTTGTATGGTCAGCACCGGGCTTCCTGTTCCTCCCCAGGAGTCGGAGCTGCACTGGGTCCAGACTGCGCCAGCCCCGGGAGGACACCAGAGCCAGCCCCACGGCAGGGACCTCGCAGCACACGCAGGTTGGAGGGGCTGTGCCCCAGCAGGGCGCTGGCAGGGACAGGGGATCCCACTGTGGGGCTGGGGGGATCTTGGATCTGGCATCCGCAGGGTCAAGGCCTGTGCCAGGGACGTTCTGCCCTGTGCAGAGATGGGTCCCAGCACCCTCCTGCTCTTGCCATGGGGCAGGGCACCCTAGGACTGCAGCTGGGACCAGTTTGGCTCCCAGTGGCCGTGGTTCTGGGATTTGTCCAGGCTTGGCACATTCCTCTGGGGCTCGGCACCCTCTCCCCCTCCTGCCAGCTCCCCGCCTGTGCCCTGTTCCCCGGGAGCTCCCCCATCCCCGTGTGCCCGGCTACCCCCGCTGCGGGAGCGGGACTGACCCTGCTGATGGGCAGGATGGACCGCGCAGGGCCTGTGTCCCGGGCAGGGTGGAGGGCACGGCCGCGCTGCCCTCGGGGAGCAGCCCCACTCACGGCAGAGGCGACGCTGCTGGTTTTGACCCCGCGCTTCCTCCTCCCTGGCACGGCCCCGTGGGCCCTACCCTGCGGGTGCTCTCGGCCTGCTTTGAATGTGCTTTGCAAGGCAGATCGTGCGGGGCACGGGGGCCTCCACACCCCGCTGCCAGCCCGGGCACCACTCCCGGGGATGGCGCGACGGGGCGGGAAGGTGCGAGATGCAAAGTATCCCGGGCACCGGCGAGGGTGGTGCGGGGCGCGGGGTGACGCCAGCGGCGGCTGAGGCCGTCCCTCTGCTCCACAGCCTCCTCCTGCCCAGGACGACGGTGCCATGGGCTTCGGGCCGGAGCTGTGGTGCCCGCAGGGGCACAACGCGCTGCTGCGGCTGCAGGACGGCGAGCTGCGGCTGCTGGAGCTGATGAAGAAGTGGATGTCGCAGCGCGCCAAGAGCGACCGGGAGTACGCGGGGATGCTGCACCACATGTTCTCCCAGCTGGAGAAGCAGGAGGGCCCCGGCCAGCTCCGTGCCGGCGACCACGGCGGCCAGATCGGGGAGGTAGGGATGCCCTGGAGATGGAGCTCGCCCCGCAGAGCCCGGCGCGGTGCCAGCGGGCAGCCGTCCCTGAAGCCCCGTCCCCGCTGCCCCGTCCCCGCAGTCCTGGTGGGTGCTGGCGAGCCGGACGGAGACTCTGAGCCAGATCCTGCGTCGGCACTCAGAGGAGCTGTCGGCGGGACCGCTGGCCAAGCTGAGCCTGCTCATCCGCGACAAGCAGCAGCTCCGCAAGGTCTTCAGCGAGCAGTGGCAGCAGCTTGGCCAGGAGTACGCTCGGGTGCGTACGGAGGGCACGGCAGGTCAGCGCGGGCACAGCCCAGCCCTGCTCTCTAACGGCGTCTGTCCCTGTCCCCAGACCACGCAGCAGGAGATGGAGAAGCTGAAGGCCCAGTACCGCAGCCTCGTGCGGGACAGTGCCCAGGCCAAACGCAAGTACCAGGAGGCCAGCAAAGGTGCCAGCCTGGCCCCCCCCCCGCCTCCTCCATCCCCGTCCCCCTGTGTCCCTCCTGGCTCCCCTCGTGGGCCAGGGATGGATGGAGCACCTCATGCCCTGCTATACCCACGGCATGACCTGGACTGGGTGGGGGGTCTGGGGGTGGGTGGCACAGGAAGACCCCAGCCTGGCCCCCAGGGAGCTTGGCAACGCTTCCAGGGATTACAGCCTTGGGACACCATGGGTTGGGAATGTCCCTGTACATGAAGAAACATGTGACCCCTCAGCCCCTCCGCCTGCCTGGGGATCTCCTCTCAGCCCCATCAACCTCCCAGGCCTGCCCCAGCCCTACTGGGTGCCTGCACCCCTCGCCAGCTGGTCGGAGGGATGTGCCCCAGTGCTGGAACTGGTGGTGCACTGGTGATGTGTTTTCCACGGCCTCTCTCCCCAGACAAGGAGCGGGACAAGGCGAAGGAGAAGTATGTGCGCAGCCTCTGGAAGCTCTACGCCCTGCACAACCAGTACGTGCTGGCCGTGCAGGCGGCTGCGCTGCACCACCACCACCACTACACGCGGGCACTGCCCAGCCTCCACCAGTCCCTCTACAGCCTGCAGCAGGAGATGGTCCTTGTCTTGTAAGAGCCCCGACTGCCCCAAATCCCACTGCCTGCCCCACATCCCGCTGCCCATCCCTGAGCACCCCTGTGGCCCCTGAGAACCAGCAGTGCTCCACCAGCCACATGCACCTTCCCTGCCCCATCTCCTGCCCCTCATGCCACAGCCCTTTGGGTGATGCCCTGCGGTGCCACACAAGATGTGGGGACTGAGGGCACAAGCCAGTGGGACTTGGGGGCCAGGTGGCAGAGTGGGGGGAATGGCACCTGGCAGCAGGGACCTTGGGCTAGTGGGCACAAGAGCCTGGCAGCCCCCAGCAACTGCCTTGCCGCAGGAAGGAGATCCTCAGGGAGTATTACAGCATCAGCAGCCTGGTGCAGGAGGACGTGCTGGCCTTGCACCAGGAGATCGCTAGCGCCATCCAGGCCATTGAGCCGGCCACCGAGTACAGCAGCTTCATCCAGAGCCACAGGTACGGCCCTGCGTGGCCACAGCCCCCTGCCAGGCACGGCCCTGCCGGCCGCGGGTGGCAGAGCGGCACTGGGTGCCCACAGGTACGGCTCCGAGGTGCCGCCGGCCGTGTCCTTCGACGAGAGCTTGCTGGAGGAGACGGAGGGCCTGGCACCAGGGGAGCTGCAGCTGAATGAGCTGACTGTTGAGAGCGTCCAGCACTCGTGAGTGGGGCTGGGCCCAGGGCGGGGGCCGCTGCTGTCGGTTGGCATCGACGCTCAGCACCGCCTGGCACGTGTCTCCTGCAGCCTGACGTCGGTCGAGGAGGAGCTGGCGGCAGCCACGGAGGCGGTGACCGGCAAGGAGCAGCGGGTGCGGGAGCTGCAGGCAGAGCTCTGGGGTGCGGAGCAGGAGCGGAGCCCCGGGGAGCGGTGAGGCGAGGGGCGGGTGGGGGGGTCGAGGGGCAATGGGGGGCCAGGGCTGACCGGCCTGTCCCCTCCCCAGGGTTCACTTGCTGGGCAAGCGGCAGGGGCTGCAGGAGGTGCAGCAGCAGCTCGAGGGCTGTCTCTGCGCCCAGGCCAAGCTGCGGGCGCAGCGGGACCTGCTGGCCGAGAAGCTGGGGGAGCTGGGCGCCGGGGAGCCCCTGCCCGCCCTGCCTCTGCAGGAGGACCGGCAGTCGGTCTCCTCCACGGTGAGTCCTGCCCCGCTGTGCCCCGGCAGATGCAGGGACGGGGCGCGCATGGGGCTTGGTGGGGGGCACATGGGGCTCAGGGGCCCCCAGGCAGCACACAGCTCGTGCCTCCCCCCAGGAGCAGGAGCGGAGCGGGGCCACCACACTGGAGACCCTCAAGAACCACATCACCGGCATCTTCAGCCCCAAGTACTCAGTGAGTCCCTGGGCACATCCAGCCACCCTGCCCTCCCACCCAGCCTCCTTACTGGGCATCCCAGCCCCCCAGCACCCCCTGCTCTCTCCTCTCTGGCCACACAGGCCATTCCCCTCTGCGCTCCAGCCCCTCCAGCCCTTGCTCCCCCCTACCCTGCTGCCTCCACCTCCAGCATGACCCAGGGACACAGCTGAGCTCACCCTGGTCTCTGTCCAGCTGCCACCCCCCGTGCCGCTGATCCCGGAGGTGCAGAAGCCACTGTGCCAGCAGGTCTGGTACCACGGGGCCATCCCACGCTCGGAGGTGCAGGAGCTGCTGAGCTGCAGTGGGGATTTCCTGGTGCGAGAGAGCCAGGGCAAGCAGGAGTACGTGCTCAGCGTGCTGTGGGACGGGCAGCCCCGGCACTTCATCATCCAGGCTGCCGATGTGAGTGGCTGTAGGCTGGGAGAGGTGGATGGGGGTCCCTGCAGGGGCACAGACCCAGTGTGAGTGCACAGGACGCGTGTGTTGGGTATGAGCTGTGTGAGCCCATCCTTGCGTGGGGCAAGAGAGGAGCGTGGGGTGTGAGCTGGGCATCACAGAATCGTAGAATGGTTTTGGTTGGAAAAGACCTCAATGCTCACTGAGTCCAACCGTAACACCAGCACTGCCAGGGCACCACTGACCCCTGTCCCTCAGCACCACAGCTCCACGGCTTGGAAACCTCTCCAGGGATCACGGGGACTCCACCATTGCCCTGGGCAGCCTGGGACAGCCCTGGACAACCCTCAAGGGGAAGAAATTGTTCCTCAGCTCCAACCTAAATCTCCCCTGGGGCAACTTGAGGCTGTTTCCTCTTGTCCTGTTGCTTGTTCCTTGGGAGCAGAGCCCGACCCCCCTGGCTCCAGCCTCCTGTCAGGAGCTGTCAGAGCCAGAAGGTCTCCCCTCAGCCTCCTTCTCTCCAGGCTGAACAAGCCCAGGTCCCTCAGCCACTCCTCACCACCCTTGTGCTCCAGCCCCTTCCCCAGCTCCGCTGCCCTTCTCTGGCCACGCTCCAGCCCCTCAATGTCCTGCTGGGAGTGAGGGGCCCAAAACTGACCCCAGGATTCCAGAGGTGGTCTCATTGCACATGTCAACTCCCACTTGCATGTGGTTGCTGTGCCTGGTGTGTGTGTCCCGTGCTGTGTGCGTGTGTGCGTATTTGTAAACGCGCGTACACCCCCGTATCCAGCCTTCGTGAGCACTCCCCGTGCGTGTGCAGACACAACAACCCCTCGGCCTCTCCCTCCCCACAGAACATGTACCGGCTGGAAGGCGAGGGCTTCCCCACCATCCCACTGCTCGTTGAGCATCTCCTGCAGAGCCAGCAGCCCATCACCCGCAAGAGCGGCATCATCCTGTCCAGGGCTGTGCCCAAGGTGACAGTGGGCAGTGGGGAGGGGGATGGGACCCCTACCTGGCCTCTTCTACCTAAGGCTGGGCTGGGAGCCCCAGGAACACACTTCTGCAGCCAGACATGTGGACTGAGCCCTGGGGGTTGGAGACCCCTCCAGGATATGGGCCTGGAGTGGGCTGGGTGATGGGTCATTACCTTTGGTGTCCTCTCGTGGCAGGACAAATGGGTGCTCAACCATGAGGATGTGCTGCTGGGGGAGCGCATTGGCCGGGTGAGTCGGGGTGCATTGGCCTGCGTGGGGTCTGTGGGCACAGGGCTGTCCCAGGGGGTCCGTTTGGGGACAGGGCTTGCCTTGGCCACGCTGTGGCAAGCTGGGCCAGTGCCCTGCATCTCTTGGCAGGGTAACTTTGGGGAGGTGTTCAGCGGCCGCCTGCGTGCTGACAACACCCCCGTGGCGGTGAAATCCTGCCGGGAAACCCTCCCGCCCGAGATCAAGGCCAAGTTCCTGCAGGAAGCCAGGTCTGTGTGGCCGTTGCGCTTGTCCCAGCCTGTCTGTCCGTCCTCGGGGCTGTTGACCCATGTGCCGAGTGCCGTGTCCCTGGGCTGGCTCGGCAGAGCATCCAGGGGACGGCACGGACGTGGCCTGTGCCTGGGGCAGCCGGGTCCCTGCATGCTCACGGTGCCCTTCCCTGTCCCCACAGGATCCTCAAGCAGTACAACCACCCGAACATCGTCCGTCTCATCGGCGTCTGCACCCAGAAGCAGCCCATTTACATCGTCATGGAGCTGGTGCAGGGTGAGCCGCCCCGTCCAGCAGCCCTGGTCGTGCCACAGCACATGCCACGGTGTGTGCCATGGTGTGTGCCAGGGAAGCCACCGTACAGCTCTGCAATCCTGGGTGCAGGGGGGGACTTCCTGAGCTTCCTGCGCAGTGAGGGGCCCCACCTGCGCACCAAGGAGCTGATCAAGATGACGGAGAACGTGGCTGCTGGCATGGAGTACCTGGAGAGCAAGCACTGCATCCACAGGTGGGCTCCGGCCGCCGGGCATAGCGGAGTGAGCCCTGGAGCCCTCGCTGCCCCTGTGCCCTGCCAAGCAGAGGCCCCGGGGGATGTCCGGGCCTGCATCTGATGGCTCTGGGCCATCCCAGGGACCTGGCCGCTCGCAACTGCCTGGTGACGGAGAAGAACACCCTGAAGATCAGTGACTTTGGGATGTCCCGGGAGGAGGAGGATGGTGTCTATGCCTCTACGGCGGGGATGAAGCAGATCCCCATCAAGTGGACGGCTCCCGAAGCACTCAATTATGGTACGGGACGGAGCTGGGCACACCATCCCGCTCCCCCAGGCAGAGACCCAGCTCTCCCTCCTCAGCCTGGGCACATCCAGGCCAGTAGTGCCATGGGTGTCCCCAGCCACCAGTGCCCATCCCACCCTGTGTCCCCAGGCCGATACAGCTCGGAGAGCGATGTATGGAGCTTCGGTATCCTGTTGTGGGAGGCCTTCAGCCTGGGCGCTGTCCCCTACACCAACCTCAGCAACCAGCAGACACGGGAGGCGGTGGAGCAGGGTGAGGGATGTGGCCAGGGTCTGGCCACAGGGGACACCATGGGGCCATGGGCCTGGCACAGTGGGTCCACCGTGGAGCTGTGACCCTGGGACAGGCAGGATGGGGCTGAGGGAGGTGAGGGGGCAGTGTCCCGGCCTGCCATGTCTCCATCCCTGCCACCACCCAGGTGTGCGGCTGGACCCTCCGGAGCAGTGCCCCGAGGAAGTGTATCGGCTGATGCAGCGCTGCTGGGAGTACGACCCCCGCAAGCGGCCCAGCTTCAGCACCATTCACCAGGACCTCATCGCCCTCCGCAAGCGGCACAGGTGATGGGCAGCACCCAGCCAGCCCCGCTCGGGACAGCACTGTGGGCCCCAGCTGGATGGGGTCTGCCTGAGAAGCGGGTGCTGGGGGGCGGCCGGACCTGTGCCCCCTCCCCATCCCCGGGGCAGGGGGCTCCCGCACGCCCTGGAACCACTGCACCTGCAGCTTCTGCCGGGCCTCATCCTGTGTAATAAACAAATCTGCTCTGCAGCGCCGTGTCCGGGGTGCAGGGGGTGCAGACCTGTGGGACCCAGCAAGCCCACGTGCCCATGGACAGGGCACACCGGAATGGGGTGCACGGAGAGGGGGGTGGACCGGGATGGGGCACTGGGATGGAGTGCACTGGGATGGAGTGCACTGGGATGCAGTGCACTGGGATGCAGTGCACTGGGATGGGGCACTGGGATGGAGTGCACTGGGATGGAATGCACTGGGATGGAGTGCATTGGGATGGAGTGCACTGGGATGGGGCACCGGCACGGGGCACCGAAACATCGACCCAGCCCCGGGGCTACGGGGGGGGATGGCGGGGCCGTCCCCGGGCCACGGGAGATGGCGGGACCGTCCCTGCTGCCGGTCCCGGCCCCGGTCCCGCCCTCGCTGCGCTGCCCGGCGGAGCCACCTCCCGGCGGGGCCGAACCCGGGGCCGAACCCGGGGCCGGGGCCGGGTGAGGCGGGGCGGCGGGCGGGGCCTGGCCTGGCCCATCCCGGCCGCAGCAGTCGGCGGGCCCGGGGCGGGCGGACGATGTGAGGAGAGCCGGGACGGGCCGCGGAGCCGCCCAGGGTAAGAGCGGAGCGGCCGCTCCCCCGCCCCCGCCCCGCAGCCATCCCGCGGGGGGCGGCCCCGGCCCCGGCCCCGGCC
>JANVCC010000036.1:4612923-4686306 GCA_025345505.1 Todiramphus chloris collaris
GATGAGGAGGAGGCGGCGGCGGAAGGTCGCGGTGAGGGGCAGCGGTGGGCAGGGGGTGCCCCGCGAGGGTCCATCCCGAGCTGAGGGCAGGAGGCACCGGCCCGGCCCTCCCGGCGCCCCGTCCTACGGCCGCCCCTGCCCCCATCCCCGGGGCTGCCCGGGGCCCGCTCTGACGGCTGTCCCGGTGCAGGTCCATTCCCGAGGCCCTCCGGCATGAAGCTGAAGAAGCAGGTGACGGTGTGTGGGGCTGCCATCTTCTGCATCGCCGTCTTCTCTCTCTACTTGATGCTGGACCGGGTGCAGCATGACCCCACGCGCCACCAGAGCGGGGGCAACTTCCCCAGGGTGAGTGGCAGGGATGTGGAGACGGGCGAGCAGGCACAGCCTGATGCTCTTCGGTTGCCTGGGCCAGGGCTCGTTCCCTGCTGGTATCGGTGCATGCGGGGGCCGGGACCCACCTGGCAAAGGTCACCGGAGGCTCTCACCGTGGCCTCTTGTGTCCCCAGAGCCAGATCTCGGTGCTGCAGAACCGCATCGAGCAGCTGGAGCAGCTGCTGGAGGAGAACCACGAGATCATCAGCCACATCAAGGACTCGGTGCTGGAGCTGACGGCTCACGCGGAGGGGCAGCCGGCGCTGCCCCACCACGCACCCAATGGCTCCTGGGCGCTGCCCCCCGAGAGTCGCCCCAGCTTCCTCTCGGTCTCCCCTCAGGACTGCCAGTTTGCCCTGGGAGGCAAGGGGCACAGCCCAGATCTGCAGGTGAGGGGTCGGCGTCTCAGCCTGGCAGCTCAGGGCTGTCTCTGCCAGCGCAAGGGGGTCCTGCTCTCCACATCTCCCACCCCCCTGAGGGTGCCCTGGTGGTACCAGGGTGTCTGTGGAGCCCTGGCCCTGCTCCCCTGGGGGTCTGTGCGTGCGGTGTCTGTCCTGAGCCCCGTCTCCCACCTGGCAGATGTTGGCTGTGTACTCCCTGCTGCCCTTCGACAACCAGGATGGCGGTGTCTGGAAGCAGGGCTTCGACATCACCTACGAGCCTGGTGAGTGGGACACGGAGCCGCTGCAGGTGTTCGTGGTGCCGCACTCGCACAATGACCCGGGTGAGCAGTGGGCAAAGGCGGGCAGGGGAGGGCCAGGGCTGGCCCCCATGCTGGGCCCCATGCCGTGACCCCCTGCCCTGCTGCCAGGCTGGATCAAGACCTTCGACAAGTACTACTATGACCAGACGCAGCACATCCTCAACAGCATGGTGCTGAAGATGCAGGAGGACCCGCGCCGGCGCTTCATCTGGTCTGAGATCTCCTTCTTCGCCAAGTGGTGGGACAACATCAGCGCCCAGAAGCGGGCTGCGGTGCGGAGGTAGGGCTGCCTGCCTGGCACCGCTGCCCAGCATGGTCGCTGCCCATGGGGTGAGCGCCACGGTAGATGCCAGCTGTGGGAATGGGGTGTGAGAGGGGAGGGCCCTGGGGAGGCAAAAGCTGCCTTGAGCTGTGGGCTCTGCATGGCTTGGTGTGGGGTACCCTGGCACTGCCACTGCCATGGGACATTGAAACCATGGCAGAGTGGAGTGAGAGCCGGGGTGCTGCCGGCACTGGTGGCCTGAGGGGCTGGGGGAGGCAGGTCTTGCCCTGTGCTGCCATGGAGCTGGAGCAGTGCCAGGGCCCAGGGCACCCTCAGGGAGTGGCACAGCTGGAGAGCAGGGCAGTGTGGTGGGAGAGGGTCCCCTCATCACTCCCCTGCCCGGAGGGTGCTGCAGATGGAGGACAAAAGGAACAGAGGCTGCAGGACACAGCAGGATGGGCTCTGGTTGCAGCCTGGGCTAGTGCAGTGTAGGGATGTCTGTCCATCTGTGTGGGGTCAGTGTCGGCAGGGGGACGTTGGCAGGAGGTGTGTTATGGGTGGCTCCAAGGCCGGGAGAGGCTCTGCCATGGGCACGCAGCTCACCGCAGGGCTCCACCTCACACCTCGTGTCCCCATTGCAGGCTGGTTGGCAACGGGCAGCTGGAGATGGTGACGGGTGGCTGGGTGATGCCCGACGAGGCCAATTCCCACTACTTTGCCATGATTGACCAGCTGATCGAGGGGCACCAGTGGCTGGAGAAGAACATTGGTGAGAGCTGGGTGGGATGCTGGGCAAGGCTGGGGGCCTGCGTGATGCACCGATGGGCACCCCTGTCCCTGGCAGCAGCCTCCTGTTGGGGCTGCTGAGGGGTCTCTGTGCCCACAGGCGTGACACCCCGCTCGGGCTGGGCCGTCGACCCCTTTGGGTACAGCTCCACCATGCCTTACCTGCTGAAGCGCTCCAACCTGACGGGCATGCTCATCCAGCGCGTCCACTATGCTATCAAGAAGCACTTTGCTGCCACCAAGAACCTGGAGTTCATGTGGAGACAGACATGGGGTGAGGGGACTGTGAAGTAGGGGCCCTACTGGGGCAGATGGCAGCAGGGAACAGTCACCAGGGGGTGATGCCATAGAGTCACAGACTGGTTTGAGTGGGAAGGGACCTTTCAAACTCATCTCATCCAGACCCCTGCAGGGAGCAGGGCCATCTGCAGCTAGAGCAGGGTGCTCAGAGCCCCGGCCAACCTCCCCTGCAATGGTGCCAGGGATGGGGCAGCCACCACCTCTCTGGGCAGCCTGGCACAAGCTCTCCCCACCTTCAGCACCAACAATTTCTCCCTTCTCTCCAGTCTGAATCTCCCTCTTTGAATTTCAACCATCCCCCCTTGTCCTGTCCCAACAGGCCCCGCTCAAAACTCTGTCCCCACCTTTCTGCCAGGCCCCTTGAAGTCCTGCAAGGCCCCCAGAAGGTCTCCCTGGAGCCTTCTCCTCTGCAGGCTGAACCCCCCCAGCTCTCCCAGCCTGGCCTCCCAGCAGAGGGGTTCCAGCCCTCCCAGCATTGCTGGGGCTCCTCTGGCCCCGCTCCACCAGGTCCCTGTCTCTGCTGTGCTGAGGACTCCAGACTGGCCCCAGCACTGCAGGGGGGTCTCTCTCTCTCCCCAGAGTCCTGGGAGCAGAGGGGCAGGATCCCCCCCTCCCCTGCTGCCCACACTGCTGAGGTGCAGCCCAGGATGCCAGTGGCTGCTGGGTGCCAGCACACGGGGGCCAGCTTCTGCTCAACTCCTCACCCCCAGCACCCCCAAGTCCTTCTCCTGCTCTCAGGCTCTGCCCTGCAGTGGTTTTGCCCCATGTGGCAGCCCCAGGGTGACTCCCCAGCTGTACCCGCCATGCCAGGGGAGGCTGCCAGGCTCTCTGAGCTCCAGGCCCTGGTTGCCAGGTCTGCCCTGCCCCAGCAGCCATCCCTGTGCCCATGGGGATAGCCAAGGGAGAGCCATTGCTGGTGCTCACCTGCTCTTGGTCCCGCAGATCCCGACGCCAGCACCGACATCTTCTGCCACATGATGCCCTTCTACAGCTATGATGTGCCCCACACCTGCGGGCCCGACCCCAAGATCTGCTGCCAGTTTGACTTCAAGCGCCTGCCGGGCGGCCGGATCAACTGCCCCTGGAAGGTGCCTCCCCGAGCCATCACTGATGCCAACGTGGCCGAGCGGTGAGTGTAGCAGGGGCAGGGCAAGCAGCTCCGAGCCCCACTTCATGTCCAGAGCCAGCCTTACGCCCTGGGCCCCCCGCAGAGCCCAGCTGCTGCTGGACCAGTACCGCAAGAAGTCGAAGCTGTTCCGCAGCAAGGTGCTGCTGGTGCCCCTGGGAGATGACTTCCGCTACGACAAGCCGCAGGAGTGGGACGCCCAGTTCCTCAACTACCAGCGCATCTTTGATTTCCTCAACTCCCATCCCAACCTCCACGTCCAGGTACCTGCCGGGGGGTCTGGGGCAGTGCAGGGGCTGGAGGGAGCGGGACCCCAGGGGTGGAGGTTGTGGGGAGGCCGTCTGCAGAGGCCAGCTGAAGGGTGGGTGATACTGGGAGGGGCGGTGGGAGGCCACAGCAGCTTCCTGTCCTGCTGAGAGCTGCCTGTGCCCTCCTGCAGGCACAGTTTGGGACGCTCTCCGACTACTTTGATGCCCTGTACAAGAAGGTGGGCATTGTGCCAGGGATGAAGGTGCCGGGGTTCCCGGTGCTGAGCGGGGATTTCTTCGCCTACGCGGACCGGGAGGACCACTACTGGACAGGCTACTACACCTCCCGGCCCTTCTACAAGAGCCTGGACCGGGTGCTGGAGACCCACCTCCGGTGAGGGGCCGGGGCTGGGTGTGGGGGGCACGGGCAGCACCTGGGAGCCCTGGGAGCCGCCAACGTGCTGGGGGTGGCCCTGGCAGAGCCCAAGCCGTGCCAAACCCTGGTCCAACCCCAGGGCAGGTCCCTGGGCACGGGGAGCGCGGGCTGGGCTGCCTGCTTCTCCTCTGCCCTCCGTCCTGGCACCAGGACGCCGGGTCAGGGGCCCAGGGTGACACTGTCTCTGCACAGCGGGGCAGAGATCCTGTACAGCCTGGCGCTCGCCCACGCCCGCCGCGCCGGTGCCGACAGCAAGTACCCGCTCTCTGACTACACCCTGCTGAGCAATGCCCGCCGCAACCTGGGCCTCTTCCAGCACCACGATGCCATCGCTGGCACCGCCAAGGAGGCCGTGGCAGTTGACTATGGAGTCCGGTGCGTGCTGGGGTCCGGGATGCAGCCCTGAGGGTCCCCACTTGGGTGGAGGTGACGGGCACGGGGCTGCGAGTGTGGTTGGGTGTAGGGGTCCTGTGGGGGGGAGGTGGGGGATGCTGGGGGGACACTGGGACAGGACCAAGGGACAGTCCCAGGTGGCTCACTCTGCCTGTGTCCCAGGCTGCTCCACTCCCTCACGAACCTCAAGCACGTCATCATCAACGCCGCGCATTACCTGGTGCTGGGGGACAGGGACACGTACCGCCACGACCCCGCCGCGCCCTTCCTTGGCACGGTGAGAGCACCCCGACCCTGGCTCCCCCTGCCCCAGTGCGCTGGGCCGCTCTAGGCTGGCTGTGCCCCTGCCCCAGGGCACACGGCCCTGTCTGCCTGCTCCGTGCTGGGCCTGGTGACAGCGTCCCAGCTGTGCCCGCACCCGTGGGCCGGGCTGAAAGGTGGTGGGCGCGCCATGGCTCTGACCTCTCCTCTCCCCAGGATGACACGCGCCCCAGCCAGGACTCCCTCCCAGAGAGAACAGTAGTCAAACTGGACTCCTCGCCTCGGTAGGCGCTGCCACGGGTGTCAGGGGGCCATGGGGAGCAGTGAGGGGGTACCTGGGATTCTCAGAAGTGGGTGGCGTGGGGCAGCCGGGATGCTGTGGGGCTGGGGTGGCCATTCCAGCGTGACCTCACCCGCAGGTTCCTGGTGGTGTTCAACCCGCTTGAGCAGGAGCGCCTGAGCGTGGTGCCGGTGCTGGTGGACTCCCCACACGTCCGCGTGCTCACCGAGGAGGGGCAGCCCCTGCCCGCCCAGCTCAGCGCGCACTGGAGCTCTGCCACCGACGCGGTGCCTGATGTCTACCAGGTATGGGGTGCCCCGGTGACACTGCCAGCCCCATCCTCAGCCTGCGCAGCCCTCGTGTGCCAGGCCCCTGTCCTCACGCGGGACAGAACATCGCCCTGCGAGCCTTCCTCTGCGTCAATAAGTGTCCCCACGTCCCAGCACGAGCTCCCAGTGCTCACAAACCCCCGGACCCCTCAGCAGAGGTGCCAGAAGCACCGAGCCGGGCTCTTTGCTCTGCCGACAGCTGCCATGAGGGCCTGGCTCAGGTGCCCGTGCTGCCCGCAGGTGTCGGTGCTGGCCCGCCTGCCCGCGCTGGGGCTGCGTGTGCTGCAGCTGCACAGATCCTTTGACAGCCACACCACAGAGACATCCTCCGTGCGCCTGCACCTGCACGGCCGGGATCTCCCCGTGCGCAAGCCGGAGGCCGTGCCCGTGCACATCTTCCCGGCCACCACCACCGATGACTTCTGCCTGGAGACCCAGCAGCTGCGGGCCTGCTTCTCGGGGCGCTCGGGCCTGCTGCAGGCGAGTGCTGGGGCCTGGCAGGTGGCACGGGAGAGGGACACGGCACTGTCCCGTGCCAGCTGTGCTCATGGCTGTGCCGGCCTGTGCCCTGCAGAGCATCCGCCGAGCCAGGGAGGAGCGGGAGCAGAGGGTGAGCAGCC
Organism: Todiramphus chloris collaris; assembly: GCA_025345505.1. Lineage (NCBI taxonomy): Eukaryota > Metazoa > Chordata > Aves > Coraciiformes > Alcedinidae > Todiramphus > Todiramphus chloris. The sequence continues at coordinate 4,619,040 of JANVCC010000036.1, forward strand.
AGTTCTTTGTCTATGGCACCAGGACCTCCAAGGACAAAAGCGGAGCCTATCTCTTCCTGCCTGATGGCGAGGCCAAGGTACAGGGTCCTCCCCCGAGAGCCAGCTGGCAGCCGTGCCTGTGGCCGGGCACCCGTGCCACAGGCAGAAGCCTCAGCACAGCCCTCCTTCCCCACAGCCCTACACCCCCAAGGACCCCCCGGTAGTGCGGGTGACAGAGGGACCCCTCTTCTCAGAGGTCGCCAGCTACTACCAGCACGTCCAGACCGTGGTGCGGCTTTACAACGTGCCAGGTGAGACTACATGAGGCTGCACTCGGTGGGTCGCTGGCGATGCTGCCTGTGGAGCACACCCCTCACTGCCTGCCCGCAGGGGTGGACGGCCTGTCCCTGGACGTGTCTTGCCTGGTGGACATCCGTGACCACATCAACAAGGAGCTGTCCCTGCGCTTCAGCACTGACATCGAGAGTGATGACACCTTCTTCACGGACCTCAACGGTTTCCAGGTACCTGGCAGCCTGGGGAGGGAAGGCAGCTGGCACAGCAGGACAGTGCCCTGGCATTGGGCACTGCGGGAGCCACCTCCAGCCGCTGACTTCTGTCCCTTGGCAGATCCAGCCCCGCAGGTACCAGCAGAAGCTGCCGCTGCAGGCCAACTTCTACCCAATGCCAGCCATGGCCTACATCCAGGACACACAGAGCCGCCTGACGCTGCACACAGCCCAGGCCCTGGGGGTCTCCAGCCTCAGCAGTGGTGAGCTGGAGACGTGGGCTGTGCCATGGGGGCTGCCCTGGCACCGGATGCTGGGAAGGAGGGTGCTGGGCACAGGGTATCCCAGTCCTGCTATCTCTGGGGGCTCCTCGGCTGCTCCCAGTCATAGAATCATTGAACTGTTTTAGCTGGAAGAGACCTTTGAGCTCATGGAGTCCAACCGCTCCCCCAGCTCTGCCAGAGCACCACTGACCCATGCCCCTCAGCACCACAGCTCCATGGCTTGGAAACCCCTCCAGGGATCTGGGGGACTCCACCACAGCCCTCAGGACCTGGCCCTGAGCCTGGTTGAACCTCAGCCCATTGGCCTCAGCCCATCGATCCATCCTGGACTGTGCAGGGCTGTGCAGGGCCCCTGTGGAGCCCCTGACCCTCAGGCAGATCAGCACTCCTGCCTAACGGGGTGTCATCCTGTGGGGACATGTCTGTGCTGGGCAGCGAGGGCCCTTGCAGCAGCCAGCTCCCACTGAACCCATGGCACTGGTGCCCGCTCTCTGCAGGCCAGCTGGAGGTCATCCTGGACCGGCGTCTCATGCAGGACGACAACCGGGGCCTGGGCCAAGGGCTGAAGGACAACAAGCGGACCCGCAACAGCTTCCGCCTCCTCCTCGAGCGCCGTGCCACTGCCAGCAAGGTGCGTGGGCTGTGGGGCTGCAGGACGGGGGTGGGCACGGTGCCCCCAACCCTGCCGTGGGATGGAGCGAGGTGGGGGTGTCTGCAGGAAGCCACGTGCTGCTGGGTGCGGGGTTCCCTCACCTGCTGGCCCTGTGCCCCAGGCATTGCGCTGGCACTGCACGGGGTGGGCCTGGAGCAGGGGGTGTTGGGAGGGTGGGACTGTGCAGGGGTCTGTCTGTCCCTGTGGAGCCGTGCAGGGGTCTGTCTGTCCCTTTGGAATGGTGTAGGGGGTCTGTCCATCCCTGCGGGGCCACGCTGCCCTCATAATCATGCTGTTCTTGTCCCATCCTTGTCCCATCCCTCGCTGCCCTCTGCATGTGCCACATCACCCACTCAGAGCTCCAGCTTCTTTTCCAAACTGGCCTCCTCCGTGTTTAGAGCCTTGGGCTTCCCCGGCGCCGGGACTGGCAGCCCAGAGGTAACGGCCAGCCTGGCCCCACTGCCTCTCCCTGTCTTGTGCACTAGCTGCTAGCCACTAGCCACTAGCCTAGCCAGGCCCTGTAGTCCAGCCACTGTGTATCTCCGTGGGCTCTGTGCCACCTTCCTGGCCAGCAGCCACCCTCCCTGTTTGGGTGCTGGGGAGGGGGTGGCAGCTCTGGGTGCCCCGTGCTGGCACCTGCCTGTTCCGCAGGCACTGCTGGAGGGGCCGTGAGGAGCGGGAGGTGCCACGGGCCAATGCCAGGCTCTGCTGGACCCCAGCCCGTGCCGACCCCTGCACTCTTCAGCAGGCGCAGGACAGCCGCCCGATCAGCTTCCCCTCCCTGCTGAGCCACCTCACCTCCATGCACCTGAACGCCGAGGCCCTGGTCATGCCCGTGGTGCAGGAGAAGGTGGCCCCATCAGCTCTGCGCTCCTTCACGGCCCTTTCTGCCACCCTCCCCTGCGACTTCCACATCCTCAACCTGCGGACGCTGCAGGCAGAGGTGAGCTGGGCCCCATGAGCAGGGCAGGCATGGCCGGGAGACAGCAGGACATGGGGTGGGGGGTCTTGAGGGTGTCCCCCTGCAGGGCATCTCACACCCTGGCTCCTTGTCAGGATGAGTCGCTACCCTCGGCCGAGGCAGCCCTGATCCTGCACCGCAAAGGTTTTGACTGCAGCCTGGAGGCCAAGAACCTGGGCTTCAACTGCACCACCAGCCAGGGCAAGGTAGGACCACCCTGCCGCCTCCACCCAGCTCTGGTCAGAGCTAGGCTGGGCCCCTGGCACCTCCGCCACCAGCCCTCCTGCCCCCTGTGCTCGTGCCAAGCCAGGGTGGAGGCTGGAGGCGTCCCAGGTCGTGTGTGGGGCTGCCCCGTGCACAGTGCTGTGCTGCCAGGCGCCACGTCCTGCTCAGCCTTGCCATGTGCCCTTCTCCCTCCCCTCCCTCCTGTCTCCACAGCTGGCCCTGGGCAGCCTGTTCCAGGGGCTGGAGCTGGGATCCATGCAGCCCACCTCCCTGACCTTGATGTATCCACTGGGCACGGCCTCCAACAGCACCCATATCCACCTGGACCCCATGGAAATTGCCACCTTCCGCATCCGCCTGGGGTAGCGTCTCCTGGAGCTGGGGAGAAGCAGAGTGGCCAGGCAGTGTGGGAGCCACCGCCCAGCCCAGCAGCACCAGCACGGCCCAGGAAAGGCTGGGACAGTGGGCCCAGGGTGAGCAGGCGGGCGCTGGGCAGCAGGTGCTGGACTTGCAGAGGCTGCTGCCTTCTAATTTATTAGTCCTGTGTTCTCAGATAGGTTCTGGAGCGAACTGGTGTGTCAGGGCCGGACAGGGGCTGCCGGACGCTGCCTGGCACAGTGGCCACAGGCCAGGCGCTGCTCTGGGCAGAGCAGGGCTGGCAGGGGCAGGGGGACGGTCTTTGCCGCTGCTGGCAGGATGGGCACAGTCACCCGTGTGGGTGCCCACCCCGGTGCTGTGGGGCAGGGGCAGCTGTACTGGGCTCCCTCCGACCTGTGAGGCAGCCTGGGGGCTGCTGGGAGCCTGCTGGGGCTGGGGCAGCTGGCTGGGGAGGTGCTGTGGATTGGAGACTGAGCTTGCCCGGAGCTTGTGGGAAATATGAGGCTGTTTACAAGGGCCCCACTCCATGTCTGCTCTGTGGTTTTTGGACTCGTCATGTTGGGGAGTGGGAGTGGTGCTCTGTGGGGAGACGGGGCAGCACCCCGAGGTGACTGAGCAGCACCCCTGGCCATGGGGCAGCACCCCGAGGCCATGGGGTAGCACCCCGAGGCCGTGGGGTTAAGCCTGGGAATGTCTTCTCCCAAAATTGGTTCCTTCTGGTGTGAGCCTGGTCCCTGGTGGGGCTGCTGGTGGTGGAGGGGCTGATGCTGGCAGTCACCAGGGACCCCAGGAGATGGGAGGGCATTGTCTGTGGCATCACCCACACATGCACCCCTGGCACAGCAGCCTCCTGGGGCTGGGGGTGCCACCTCTGCTCTGGGCTGAAATGGCAGGGGAGCTGGACCCTGCTCCTGCTCAGGGGCCATCCTCAGGCCTCTGGCACCCGAGGAGCCTGACACATCTGCAGTGCCCCAGGGGCTGTGGGAAGCCACTCCTCCTGGTTGCTGTGGGGACCGCAGGGGCTGCCTCGTTCCCCTGGCCTCCCTGGGGCGAACTACCCCCCAGGGGTGCCAGCAGAGAGGGTCACGGGGGAGCTGGGCAGGCAGGTGGTGCTGGCTGAGCTCTGTCTTGGTTTCCCGCATGGCCTCCAGCACAGCCCCATCCCATGGGCTCAGCCATGGCCCCAAAAAGGAGCAGAGCCAGCGGGGATGGGCACCAGCAGCTCGGCCCCTCATGCTGCCCCAGGCACAGCCTGGCACAGGGCAGCACAGGACCCCCAGCCTGGGCACGTGGCTGTGCTGGGGGGCGGGAGAGCACAGCTCCGTGCTGGCTCCTCATCTTCCTCCCTGCGGCCATCGACCTCTCCGGCTTCCAGCGGCTGCTCCACTAGAGCCCAGCTAATGGCGGGGCTGGTGGGGGGCCAGGGCTGGGTGGCCGAGGGGCTGAGGCCCCACCTGCCCTCACCCCGCACCCAGCCTGACCCCGGCCTTCTCCTGCCCCACCGAGATGCCCCAGCTGTGCCCGTGGGCCCACTGCAGGGTGGAGAAGGTGCCTCTGGTCTGGTGCTTGGCCCCCAGCAGCTCATTAGTGATGCTCCCGCCCCAGTCCCTGCGGACGGGCAGCCAGCGCAGGAGGCTCTAATGGCTCCGGGAGGCTCTTGATGGGCCGCGATGGAGGCGGGAGCAGGAGGGGCTGTGGTTTCTGCCTCTGCCAGAGCCAGAGCCAGAGCTGCCTCTGCCCAGGGTCGGCCGGGAAGATGCTGAATGGGCTCCTGCTACGGCTGCTCCTGGCTGTGGCTCTGTGCCCCAGCCTCCTCGGGACAGGTACGTCCCCACTCCTCCTGCTCCCCGAACCCATCCTGCCCATCCCTGATGGGGCTCGTCCCTTGCGGGCTGCTCCCCCACGGCTCCTGATGGCTGCCAGGGGGTCTGTGCCACAAGGTGGTAGCCTGGGCTGCAGTTGGTGGCCCAGGCGTGGTGGTGCCAGGGCTGATCCCACCACAGCACATCTGTGGGGTGAGAGTGCAGTCCCTGCAGGGTGGTGGGGCACAGGCAGGTCCGGGCTGACCTTGGGGCTTTCACCTCCTCCCTGCCGCGCTGATGCTCCTCACTCATGGCTGCCCTTGCCAGGGCAACAGGGATCACTGGAGGTCATGGCAGAGGTGGGGCAGTGCTGGGGCAGGGCTGTACTCAGCCAATGCTGCCCGTTGGGATGGAGCCCACCCCGAGGGCCAAACTGGGGGTTCCTGTGCCTTGGTGGTAAGGCCCCGGCAGGGCTGGGGAGCTCCCAGCCCAGCCCAGCCTGTCCCTGCTGGGGCTGGGGAAGGCTCTGCTCCGCAGCGTCCCTGCAAGGACCACATTGCTGGAGCTGGCAGCTGGTCCCACGGCCCCATGCCAGCTGCCGGCACCCAGCAGCTGACCCAGCGCCTGCTCCTCGCTGCAGCCTCGGTGCAGAACCTGCACCTCTGCGAGGGCTACACCGGTCCCAATGGCCTCTACCACCCCGGCTTCTACTGCCCGCGGCTGACTGACCCCCCCGGGCACCGGTACTGCTGCCGCCCCAGCACCCACGCCCTCAAGTCCTGCTGCTCCCAGCTGGGCCTGGAGACCCTCACGGGGGTGAACCTCTCCAGCCTGGCCAGGCCCGGCCTCCTCCGGTGAGAGGCGTCATGGGGGGGGGACTCTGGGGACACAGCCCTGGGGGCTGCTGTGGTGTCAGCCCTGGCGCAGAGGGGTCCCATGGCCTGAAGCGCCCCCCGCCCACTCCACAGGAACCCGCTGGCCCTGCCCTTCGTGGGGCTCTATGGGCTCCTCGTCCTCCTCCTCATGGCCATCGACCTCTGCCACTTCTACCGGACCCAGCGCTGCCGCCTCAGCCGCCTCCTGCCCTGTGCCCGCTGCCCGCCCCGCAGAGCCCGGGGGGGACGCCCGGCCCGCTCCCGCCCGCGACGGGACTCCTGTGGCCCCGGGGGGGTCCTGCCAGCGGCCCCCGGCCGGGCCTGCTGAGGGGGGGCTGCGGGGGGGCTGCGGGGGGGCTGCGGGCGGCGGGGCCACGGGGGGGGATCGGGGGGGGGGGGACACACGGGAGGTCACGCGCCCGAGGGTCGCACGTGGTCGGGGTCGGGACCGCCGGGCCGCTGGGAGGCGCTGGAGGCGCCGCCGGCCCCGCCCCGCCCCGCCGCTCACCGCCCCCGGGCCCCGTCACGTGACGCGGGCGGTGGCGTCCGGGTTCCCCGGGCGATCGGCGGTGACGTCATCGGCGCGGCGAGAGAGGCGCGATGGAGGAGGAGGCGGTGAGAGGGCAGCGGGGGGGCCGGGGCTGCTGAGCCCGGAACGGGGATCGGGCAGGGGACGGGACGGGACGGGACGGGACGGGACGGGACGGGACGGGATGGGCGGGCGGCTGCCGGGGCCAGACCAGGGCAGCGGCCGGGGGGGGGGGGCTCAGGGCTGTGCCCGGCTCCTCGGGCACGCGTGTCCCAGCCGGTGCCGTGTCCCGGCAGGTGACGTCGGAGCAGCTGCGGGCGCGGGGCAACGAGCTGTTCCAGGCCGGGGACCACGGCGCGGCCCTCGCCGCCTACACCCGGGCGCTGAGCCTCTGCGACGCCGCTCCGGAGCGCGCCGTGCTGCACCGCAACCGGGCCGCCTGCTACCTGAAGCTGGTGAGAGCGGCGCGGGTGTGACCCCGCCGGACCTGCCCGGACCTGCCCGGCCGCCCCGGCCTGCTGGGGCTGCGCTGCCTCCCCGGCCGCTCCCCCTTTGCGTCCCCGGGCAGTGCCTGCTGTTTCCTCTCCTCACCCCCGCTCCTGGCCCTGCCTGCTGCCCCGTGCTGCCCCCCGCTGTCCCCAGGCACCCAGAGTGTCTAACCTCCCACCGTGAGACAAGGTGGATCACAAGGAGCTTCAGGGGCTCAAGTGGACTGGCAGCCTTGGAAAGCTTCGAGGGCTCTTTGGGGACCCTCTGAGGGCTGCGTTCTGTGAAGGACAGCAGATGTTCTGCTGGGCTGGCTCCCTGTCCTCAGTGATGCTGCTCACCCTGCAGCGCTGCAGTCCCTTCCCCACTCCCCTCTCTCAGGCAGCGGGTGCCACTTGTACCTGTGTGGGCAGCACGTCGAGCGTTTCCCTCTCGCTGACTCTTCCCACAGGAGGATTACACCAAGGCTGAGGCTGATGCATCTAAAGGTACCATCAGGGGTGGCTGGCAGGGGAGCGGCTGCTGAGTGCTGCCCGCTAGGGTGGCCAGAGCAGTGCCGGGGCTTTGGGATCCATCCCTGCTCATTTGCAGCCATCGAAGCCGACGGGCGGGACGTGAAGGCGCTGTTCCGACGGAGCCAGGCGCTGCAGAACCTGGGCCGGCTGGACCAGGCGGTTAGCGACCTGCAGCGCTGCCTGAGCCTGGAGCCCAAGAACAAGGCCTTCCAGGAGGCCCTGCGTGCCCTGGGGAGCAGCGTGCATGAGAAGGTGAGTGGGGAGTGGTGAGGGGGCTGCTGTGACCTCACCCCCCACCCCAAGAGGTGTGGTGGGCTTGGGGAGGTGGTGAGAAATTGCAGCTCAGTCCTTTGTCTCAGATGAAGACCATGTCCTGCACAGACTCGAAGGTGGAGCAGATGTTCCAGATCTTGCTGGATCCTCAAGAAAAGGATGCGGACAAGAAGCAGAAGGTCTGACCTCTGGGAGTAGGAGGGCAGGGTGGCTTTGCTGGAGCATGAGGAGGGGAGGAATGGTACTCCGGGGTCAGCACTGCTGGCTGGCTGGTGCTGCCCGGTGCAGGATGGGCGTCCCAGCAGCTGAACATGCTCCCCACAGACTGGGGACTGGCTGCCCAGACAGCTCCTGCTGTGGAGGCTCCCTGCACACGAGGGGCTGCATTCAGGGGGCCAAGCAGGTGGGTAACGTAACTCTCCCTTTGCAGGCTGCACAGAACCTGATCGTGCTGGCACGAGAAGAGGCTGGGGCAGAGAAAATCTTTCAGAGCGATGGCATGCGGCTGCTGACCCAGCTGCTCGACACGGCCAAGGCTGACCTGATGCTGGCATCCCTGCGCACGCTGGTGGGGCTGTGCTCCGGGCACCGCTCACGGGTAGGTGCCGCCATCACCCAGCGCCTGCGTGCCAGGGAACCGATGGACCAGAGGAACCAGCCTCTAGTTGCGCCAGGGAGGGTTTAGGTTCTACCTGAGGAATAATTTCTTCTCTGCAAGAGTGGCCAAGGCCTGTCCCAGGCTGCCCAGGGCAGGGGTGGAGTCCCCATGATCCCTGGAGGGGTTTCCAAGCTGTGGTGCTGAGGGCCATGGGTCAGTGGTGCCCTGGCAGTGCTTGGGGAGCGGTTGGACTCCATGAGCTGAAAGGGCTCTGCCAACCAAAATGACTCTGTGTTTGTGTGGTAAGGTGCTGGGAAGCACCAAGGCCCCCCGAGGTGTCCAGCAGATACTTGTGCTTGCTCCTGTAGACCGCAGCCATCCTGGCAGAGCTGGGGCCCCCCCGTCTCTCGGCGGTGCTGGGCGTGGAGCACGAGCAGGTTTCCCTGGCTGCCTGCAACCTTCTGCATGCGATGTTCGACTCGCTCAAGGAGGGGCTGCAGAGGGACTTCCGTGGCAAGGAGGATGCGGTGGTGCTGGGTGAGTGCCTGCTGTGCCAGCTGGCTGGTGGTGTGTGGGGAGAGGCTCTGAGGAGGTCCTGAGCTGTGGTGGGTTCTTCTCCCACTGCCAGCCTTCTCACGGCTCCCTGCCAGGGCTCTGGTCCAGGGTTAATGGGAGGTTGATCTGGGAGGTGGGAGCTCCTGGTCGTGGCAGGGGTGAGGTCTGTGCCCAGGGTACTGACTGCTGGGCACTGTCTCTTTTGAAAGATTCCTCCAAGGACCTGAAGCTCCTGATCAAGGACCTCCTGGAGCTGCTAGTGCTGGAAGGGGCCTCTGCACACGGCCGTGACAATGCCCTCAATCTCCTGATCAAGGTGGTGCCCAGGAAGTCACCAAAGGAGACCAACAACAGCATGAGCCTCTGGGTGATCGACCAGGGTGAGCAAAGCAGTCCGCAGCATCCCTCTGGAGCTTCGTGCCCCATCCAGCTCCTTACTGGGTGCCTGACGTTCTGTCATGTCCATCCGTCACGTCCTCCTAGGCCTGAAGAAGATCCTGGAGGTGGGAAGTTCAGTGAGCGGCACCCCAGGCAGCCTGCCTGTGACGGAGAACAGCCGGATGAGCGCCTCGGTTCTGCTGAGCAAGCTTTACGATGACCTCAAGTGTGATGCTGAGAGGGAAAACTTCCACCACTTGTGCGAGGACTACGTGAGGTGAGCTCAGGGCTCCCTGGCTGGGAGAGGTTGGTCTCATACAGTCATCCCCGGGCACTTCTGTTCTCGGTGATGAAATCAGACCCTCTGGAGCTCTGCTGGGCTGGGGTTCAGCAGCGGGGCCGCGGGTGGGACCAGCCTGTTCCTTCCCGGTGCTCTCCCCGCACAGGAGCTGGTTTGAGGGCCGTGACCTGGCTGGGAAGCTTCGGGCCATCCAGACGGCATCGTGTCTGCTGCAGGGCCCCGCAGAGGCTGGGAACAGGGTGCTGGAGCTGGAGGGCATCATGGAGAGCGTGCTGTCCCTCTGCGCCTCGGTCTGCGAGGCCCACCAGCTGGTCGCGGTGGAGGCCCTGATCCACGCCGCCGACAAGGCCAAACGCGCCTCCTTCATCACCGCCAACGGCGTCAGCCTGCTCAAGGAGATCTACAAGCACAGCGAGAGGGACAGCATCCGCATCCGGGCACTGGTGGTGAGCGCGGCGGGAAGGGAGGGTGGTGACTGCAGGGCCTGGGGGGCTCTCCCAGGATCCTTGGGGTGACCATCCCTGCACCAGTACAGAGGAGGGGGGCACCTGCTGGGAAGCAGCTCTGCAGAGAAGGACCTGGGCCTGCTGGGGGACAAGAAGTCGCCCATGAGCCAGCAACGGGCCCTTGTGGCCAAGAAAGCCAGTGCGCTTCTGGGGGGCATAAAGAAGAGTGTGACCAGGAAGTCGAGGCAGATTCTCCTGCCCCTCTACTCTGCTGTAGTGAGGCCACCTTGGGAGTATTCGGCCCAGTTCTGGGCTCCCCAACCTAAGAAAGACTGGGAGCTACTGGAGAGAGTCCAGCAGAGGCTGGGAAGGTGCTGAGGGTCTGGAGCATCTCTGTGCTGGGGCAAAGCTGAGAGCCCTGGGGCTGTGCAGCTGGAGAAGAGCAGTCTGAGAGGGGAGCTGAGCAAGAGCTAAAGGGCCCCGGGGGGCGAGAGGATGGGGCCAGACTCTGCTTAGTGGTGCCCAGCAACAGGACAAGGGGCAACGGGCACCAAGTGGAAGCCAGGAGGTTCCATCTGAGCAGGAAGAGAAAGTTGTTTGGTGTGAGGGTGTGGGAGCCTGTGCCAGGCTGCCCAGAGAGGCTGTGGAGTCTCCTTGTCTGGAGAGATTCCCACCCCGGCTGGACACTGCGCTGCTGGGCCCCAGCTCTGGGTGACCCTGCTGGATGGAGCAGGGGGTGGCACCAGATCAGCTCCAGAGGGCCCTGCCAACCCCACCATGCTGGGATCTCCATTCTATCACAGGGGCTCTGCAAGCTGGGATCTGCTGGAGGCACCGACTTCAGCATGAAGCAGTTTGCCGAGGGCTCCACGATGAAGTTGGCCAAGCAGTGCCGCAAGTGAGTGGTGCTGGACAGGGGGCACCTGGGCAGGGTGTCCCTGGCCTGGGCTCATAGGACCCTCTCCCAGGTGGCTCTGCAACGAGGCGATCGACGCGGGCACGCGGCGCTGGGCGGTGGAGGGCCTGGCCTACCTCACCTTCGATGCGGATGTGAAGGAGGAGTTCGTGGAGGACAAGGCAGCCATGCAGGCCATGTTCCACCTGGCCAGGGTGCGTGGTGGGCGCTGTGGTGGGGCCCTGGGTGCACTGGCACTAGGGAAACCTGCCCAGGGGTGGTCGTGAGGCTCACACTGTGGGGCTGTGGGTGCACAAGGGTGTGTGGTGCTGGGTGGGCCAGAGCCCTGGCCTGTCGTCTCCACCGTGGGTGTGATGGGTGCCCCGTTATGGCCGCAGTCAGAGGACAGGAGCGTGCTCTACGCCGTCGCCTCCACGCTGGTGAACTGCACCAACAGCTACGATCACGAGGAGCCGGACCCGCAGATGCTGGAGCTGGCCAAGTACGCCAAGCAGCACATTCCAGAGCAGCACCCCAAGGTGAGCAGGGCACAGCCAGGCTCGGGAGCTGCGAGGAGCCCTGGACACCAGAAAGCATGTGAATGTGCAGAGCTGGGTTCCCGGGGTCTGGGTGTCCTTGGGACCTTCCGGGCTGAGGTCAGAGACCTGTCAGCAGATGGTGGCATGTGCCAGGCTGGTGCCACCGAGCTGAGCGGTGACCCTGCCTCTGGGGCAGGACAAGCCGGACTTCGTGAAGCGGCGGGTGCGGAAGCTGCTGGCGGCTGGCGTGGTGTCGGCGCTGTCCTGCATGGTGAAGAGCGAGAACCCGGCGCTCACCAACTCCTGCCGGGAGCTGATCTCCAGGTACGGGGGTGCCGGGGCTGCCGGGTGCCAAGGCTGCTGCTGTCCTGCTGGCAGATGGTGCCTGTGGTGAACACAAGCTCCCAGGAGGAGGGGCTGTGCGGGAGCCTGGGCCCGCCGCAGGTGTCTGGGTGTTGCTGGGACCCTCTGTGGCAGATCCCCAACTCCAGCTGCTCCCCCTTTGTCCCAGAGTGTTCCTGGCACTGGTGGAGGAGGCGGAGGACCGGGGCGGTGTGGTTGCACAGGGAGGAGGCAAGGTGAGTGGGCAGGCCCCGCTGTCCTGCTGGTCTGTGCTGTGCCATGGGGCTCTGGGTGGGGGGGGGGGCTGGGGCTGCTGTGACCTGGCTGCTGCCTCTCCAGGCTCTCATCCCGCTGTCCCTGGAGGGCACCGAGGTGGGGCAGACCAAGGCAGCGCAGGCCCTGGCGAAGATCACCATCACCTCCAACCCGGAGATGGCTTTCCCTGGAGAGCGGGTCAGTGTCCCTGCTGCGGGCTGGCAGATGGGTCTGCGGGGCAGGGGCTAGTGTGGGCAGCTGCGGCTGCGTGAGGGCTCTGTGGGAGCAGCAGTGGGCACAGACTCACCCCCTGTGTGTGCCCAGGCTGAAGCCAGGCGTGTGCCTGCTCTGGGGAGGTGTTGGGCTGAGCAGCATGAGTAGGGTCTGGCCCCAGTCCCTGGGTGCAGCATCTGGGACAGGGTGGCCTTCATCTCCTCCTTGCCCACCAGGAAGGGGCTCGGCAGCCCTGGAGCCACTGATCCAAGGTGGGATCTGTGCCACAGGAATAACCAGCATGGGCTTCTCCTTCCCTAGGGAGTGGGACGTGGCAACACCCCTGGTATTCCCCAGAAGGCCCTTCTGGCCCAGGCCTGGCCATGGGAGCAGCTCTGCTGTTAGGGCTCATGGCTCCCCGTCCCTGCACCCAGCTTGGGGCTCCCTGCTCCCCATCCCTGCCCCTCACTTGGGGCTCAGGCCCAGCACTGCTGTCTCTCCGCAGATCTACGAGGTTGTCCGGCCCCTTGTGAGCCTCCTGCACCTTCAGCGCACAGGCTTGGAGAACTTTGAGGGGCTGATGGCGTTGACCAACCTGGCTGGCATCAGCGAGAGGCTGCGGTAGGGGCGGTGGGGGGTGGAGCAGTGGCTTGTCCTGTCCCTGTGTGTCCCAGGGCTCTGCTGCCCTGGGAAGGGAGCCTTCACGCTCACCCCACTGCAGGCAGAAGATCCTGAAGGAGAAGGCTGTGCCCATGATCGAGGGGTACATGTTTGAAGAGCATGAGCTGATCCGGCTGGCTGCCACTGAGTGCATGTGCAACATGGCCATGAGCAAGGAGGTGAGTGGTGGACTGAGGGTCTGGGGTGGGTTTATGGCCCCCCTCACCCCCACCTGCACCCTTCTGCTCCTCTTCCTCTGCAGGTGCAGGAGCTCTTCCTGGCCGAGGGCAGTGACCGGCTGAAGCTGATGGTCCTGTACAGCGGAGAGGAGGACGAGAAGCTGCGTCGGGCAGCCTCAGGGACCCTGGCCATGCTGACTGCCCTGCACCCCCCCATCTGCAAGCGCATCCCACAGGTGGTGAGTGCCACAGCGTGAGGCGGGGGCACCTGGGGCCCTCTGGGACAGCAGCCAAGGTCCTCACTCCCTCCCTTGGTGTCCTGGGGCTGGCCCTGGGATCTGGGGCAGCCTGTTCTGTCTTGGAGCCAGGACTGGGGTGTTGGGCCCTGGGGGCTGTGGGGGGCTGTCGCCGCCACTCCCTGTGGACAGTGCTGAGGGCGGCCCCCCTCTCCCTGCAGACAGTGCACTGGCTGGAGATCCTGCAGGCCCTGCTGCTGAGCCCCAGCGCCGAGCTGCAGCACCGTGGAGCTGTGGTGGTGATGAACATGATGGCAGCCGAGCGGGAGGTGGCCGAGCAGCTTATTGCCAGTGAGATGCTCGAGATCCTCTCAGTGCTGGCCAAGGACCAGGACAAGCCACGCGTGGCCCAGGCAGCCAAGGAGAGCCTGGCACAAGCTGTGGCTTATGGCCTCATCAAGCCCAACCCTGGCCAGGAGTGATGGCCCGGCTGGGCCTGCCTGATCATGCTGCCCTGGGCTGGGGCTTACTGCCTGCACCAGCTGCTCTGGGCTGGGGCTCACCAGTTGCCCCCGGCCGGGTCCCGGCCACCCGTGGGGGCTGTCACACGCTGCTGCTGCCGCCCAGGAGCTGGGGCTACCTGCCCTGTGCCCTGGGGCAAGGGGAGGATGGGGCTTGCCGCTGCCTCTGCCACCAACTGCCTTAACCTGGAGGGATGCCCCGGGGCTCGATACGGTGTCACGTGTGCCCGGTGACACCGCACTAAAGCTGCTCTTGGACCACAGCACGGCCTCTGTCCATCTGTCCACTGCGACGACCCCTGCCCAATGCAGGCACCTTTGGGGGCTCCTCCTGCCCGGTGCTGTGGCGGATCATGGCCTAGACTCCCTGGTTAATGTGCAGGAGAGACACTTGTATAGCTGATTATGTTTACCACACAAGCTTGGTTAGTATTGGCACTTAGCCATGCTCTTATTAGCAACAATACAGGCAAACACAGTTCTCAGTTCCTTTTGCGGCTCTCTTTAAAGTAACAGTTAAACATGCAGATAGTCACAGGACCTTCCCAAGCTGTTTGGGTCGGCATCCCCCCCTCGAGCTGCTGAAGTCATGTTTGCTTCAGCCTCCATCTCTTGGCCATCCTGAAGGGTTATACTCCCCTCTTGCCACTCCTGCTTTTCCCATCAGCAGGTTACACTCCCATCTCGCCACTCCTCGTTTGCCCACCAGCCTGGCCTTGCCAGGGTACTCCCCAGGCTGCAATCCCCTCCCGCCCGCTGCCGCCTCCTCCCGGTGCCGCCCGGCTGGGTGCAGGCTCCTCCCGCCCGCCCCGCCCCCGCCCCGTCCCGCCCCCGCCATGGCGGCCCCGCGCCGCGCCTGGCTCGTCTTCGGTTTCAGCCCCGAGGAGGCGGCGGGGGACCCGGGGCCGGGCCCGGGCCCGGGCCCGGGCCCGCGGCTGCTGGACTCGGGTCCCGGGGGAATCCGCCGCGTCTGGCCCGCCTGGAGCTACGTGGTCGTGGAGACCGGTGAGCGTTCCCGGCCCGCCCGCTGCCCCCGTTCCCCTTCCCGCTCCCCCGCGGTGCCGGTTCTCTCGGCCTGCCCCGTCCGCCCCGTCCCCTGATGCCCAACCCCCGGGCTCCCCGGGCCGTCCGCGTCCCCGTTCCCAGCGCCGGTCTCTCGGGGTGCTCCCCGTCCTCCGCCGGTGCCGGTCTGCGGGGGATGCGCTGTCGCCCTGCGGGTGTTCTCGAACCCTCCCCGGGCTGTCCCCGTCCCTCTGACTCCTCCCAGCGCCGGTTGTTCCGGGATGTCCCCGGAGATGCTCCTCTGCCCGGGCTGGGTGTCCCCGTTCCCCCTGGGGTGCCCCGCACCCCCAGCCCACCGCGGGCGGTTGCGGTGCCCGGGGCTGTCCCGCTGCGGCCGCTGACTCCCGGTCCGGCAGGCGCGGGGCTGGAGGCGCGGAGCTCGGGGCTGCGGCGGCCGCTGCCGGGCTGGACCGATGCGCTGCCCTCCGAGACTCACCTGGTGCTGCGGAGCCCGGAGGCGGCCCGGGCCTGGCCGCGGGCAGCGGCGCTGCGGGGAGCGACGGAACCGCCGGCCTGGAGCCGGGACCTGCCGCCGGGACCCGCACCCCGCGCCCCGCCGCTGCCGCTGCTGCCCGGTGGCTTCGCCGCGCCAAGGCCGCCGTTTTTCAGCCCGCTGCCCGGGGCCGTGCGGGCCCGGCGCCTGGTCCTGGGCCACGAACACGTCCTGGCACTGGGAGAAGCGGGGGAGGTCCACGCCTGGGGGGGCGGCAGGTGAGCGCAGCAGGGACGGGGGGCTGGGGGGGATGCAGGGGGAGACGGGGGGGAGGTTGGAGGGGATGCAGGGGGAGATGGCAGGGGGACTGGGGGTTGGAGGGGATGAAGGGGGGAGACAGGGGGGGTGGGGGACCGGTGGCAGTGGGGAGGAACAGCAGCGGGATTGCTGGGCGGTTTGCAGGGAAGGCGGGGGGACGTGGGGAAGGTTGATCTCCAGATGATCTCCAGAGGACCCTTCCAACCCCTACCATGCTGGGAAGATGTCTATTGTCAGAGTTGTGTCATTCACTGCACAGCTATTGCACAACTGCACAGACTCGTCTCAAGCATCACGGGGCTGCCACTGAGTTACAGCCCCGTGGGCTGCAGCTGCCCCCCCACCTGCCTCTGGCACAGCGAACACCCGCCAGCCTCCCCCATGGCCTGCACCAGGGCGCAGGGGCACCCACCTCTCCCCCATTCCCCTACCACAACACCCTGTCTTTGGGGTGGAAGAGGGGGGCAGTCCCAGGTGTTGGGTTGGCAGCAGCAGCAGCCATCAGGCTCCGTCAGGACTGTGGGGTCACAACAGGGCGAGTACTGGTGAGTACTGGGGTGCAGGAGGAGCCTGTCTTTCTGTCCATATGCATCTCCTTGCAGGCATGGGCAGCTTGGCCACGGCACCCTGGAGTCGGAGCTGCAGCCGCGTCTGGTGGAGGCATTGGCCGGCGTGCCCATGGTGGCAGTGGCAGCTGGCGGGTGGCATTCGGCCAGCATTAGTGGTGAGGGGTCCTCCTGGATGCAGGTGGTCAAGGCAGCACCCACCCAAACCCAGGCATCGCCATCCCTCCCAACACCCCTAGTACCCCCAAAATCTGCCTGGTGCCCCCAAATACACCTAACTCCAAGCATCCCCATCCCTTCCAACCCACCTGGTACCCCTAAAGCATCCCAGAACCCACCTGCCACCCAGCAGTGTACGGCCTGGCAGGACCAGTTTCCCCCCCCCCCCCCCCCCCGTGTCACAGTAACCCCACATCCCTGGTCTTAGGGGAGTCCAGTGCTATGCTGTGCACATTTGGTTCCCCCAGAGCACCCAGCTGCTGCCGGGGGGTGTTTGGAGCTGAGCTCTGCTCCAGGGCACCCCTGATGTCCTCCCTCCCCCCCAGAGGCAGGAGATCTCTACATGTGGGGCTGGAATGAGTCTGGGCAGCTGGCTCTGCCCTCCAAGGCGCTGGTGGAGGAGGAGGCACAGGCCGAGGACACTGGTGCAGGTAAGGGTGGCGCTGGGTGCTCCATGCGGGGCTGGGGGCTTTGAGCCAGCAGGGCACAGTCGCTCCTGGGAGCTGAGTGTCGGTTCGTGCCAGGGGATACCGTGGTGACACCCCCCCAGGAGCAGCCGGGTGCGGAGGGCACCGCGTTCATCTCCATCCAGGCGTTCCCGGCGCTGCTGGATCTGCCGCAGGACCTGGAGGTCAGCGAGGTCAGCTGCGGGTCCCGGCACACGGCCATTGTCACACGTGAGTCCCTGGCTCAGGGCACGGGTAGTGCCCTGGCTTTTGGTGCTGCCCAGTGGTGGCTGAAGGGGCTGGGGCTCACTGGGACCCGCTGGGGAGAGGCTGGTGGGCAGCAGCCCCGGTGCAGGGTGCAGGTGCTGGCTGACAGGTGCTGTCCCTTTTGCAGGAGGTGGTGAGCTCTACACCTGGGGCTGGGGTAAGTGATGCCAACTCTACCAGGTCCAGCTTTTCTGTTCCCCTCCCTTCCCCACGGCTGCTGTGACTTTTGTAACCAGTTATTTTGTCCTTGGGAGCATTTCCACCAGTTCCTGCCTGGAGCAGTTTGTACAGGGGTGGTTTCCCATTCCTGCCCCCCAGATGGCTGGGGAGCTTTAGCCTGGTGAGAACAGGGGCCCCAAAGCCATGTTGTGGTACAGATGTGGTTTCTGCAGGTAAATACGGGCAGCTGGGACACGGGGACACTGCCAGCTCTGACCAGCCACACCGTGTGGAGTACCTGGTGGCCAAGGGGCTGCAGGCAGAGAAGGTGGTGTGCGGGCCCTGGACGACCTACGTCTGCGTGCTGGAGCCAGGAGAACATGGGTGAGCTCTGCTACCCACCCCCCACCCCCCCCCTCCTGCCAGGAGAAGCTCTGGCCCTGCTCTGCCCAGAGGCTCAGGCCAGCCCCCCAGGACAGGAACCCACTGTGAACCGAACTTGCCCTGGCCCAGGGCCAGTGCCAGACCCTGCCCCAGCTGCAGCCCTGTGAGGACAGAAGACAAGTGAGGCTCAGGCTGAACATGTTTATTACATTTATTTTTTCCTAAGAACTTCGTGCTGCGTACAAAGTATATTCCCAGCTTCCCCCTCCCCCCTGGAGCCCCAGGAAAAGCAAGGGCTATATTACAACAGCGAGGCATGGCAGCCCCTGAACATTATAGACAGCAATATAGGAGCAAGGAACAGAACCTGGGGAATAAATAACAGCAAGTAGGAGAGTGTAGTGATAACAGTCAGGAAGAAGGTGCAAGGGCAGACAGGACTCCCCCCCCCCACCTCCCCCCCAGGCCAGGCAGGCAGCACCTGGCACCCAGGCTGGGGGGGTGGGGAGCGAGCTCTGCCCACGCAGCAACTCCCATGGGTGGCACCTCAGGAGAAGGTGGTGGTGGTGGAGTTCAGGACACGGGAGCTACTGTCAGACCTGGAAGCCTTTGAAAGTTCGCGCTGTGGAAACAAGAAGGGGGAGAGGGAAGTGAGAGGACAGCTGTGCCCAGGGGCAGGGCTGCTGGGGGGAAGTGGGAACAGCTCCAGGCTGCAAGGAAGGCAAGGGGGGGCTGCTCTGCTCCAGAGGAGTTGTTGAGGCTCCCCACCCCATCTTACTTCTGAAAAGAGCAGGAAATTGTTAGTGTTAAATAACTGAGAAAGAACTTGGAGCCATCAGCCTCCCAGAAGCAGAGGTGCCCAAATAGCCCGGGCTCAGCCAGCCCACCCTCTCAGAAGGGCAGGGGCTAGAAGGGAGCTCGAGCAGCCAGAGCTGAGCCCCAGCCGTTAGTGGAGCAGCTTCTCCTCAGAGAGCAGCAGAAAAGGAGGGACAGGTGCCAGGGTCCCTGCCAGCCTCAGCAAGTCACATTGGGACAGATGAGTCTATGCAGGCACCAGGAAAAGGCTTCCCCTGCCTTAAGGGGTCTGGAGACCCTCCCTCCCTTCTCCCAGTGATGGGGGTAGGATAGGGACAGAGTGCCAGTGCACCGCAGCCCCGGGGAGCATCAGCAGCCCCAGGACACACCTGAGCAAGGACTGGGGGGCCAGGGGGAGGTTTGGCTCAAGCAGCCAGAGACAGATGCAGCTCAGGAGAGCGGCTGCATCGCCACAGAGGGGCTGGGACACCAGCACCAGCCCGGGTCCCCTGTTTCTGTCTGTCCCCCTGGGGCTGCTCAGGGCCCCTGTCTGACACGAGAAGCGCTCGGCCTCAGCCTCCATGGCTCAGAATGTTTTAAGCTCTGAATGTAGAGCCAACAGCTCAGCTGTCTAGGTGCTGGCAGGAGCAGGGACACTGAGCAGGGAGTGAGGGACACCCCCTGTGCTGCCCGGCAAGGGGAGGTGGGGTGAGAAGAGGTGAATTACCGCAAACTCAGAATAGGTGCTGGCAACAGAATTAACGCTGTGGTTATGCTGGGCAGGGGCTGTGGGGGTGCACCCACCGCTCAGGGTGGCTCCATTCAGCTGGGACATGTTCTCCTTGTTCTGCATCCTGCATCTGGGCCGGGGAGGCTTCGCAGCCACGTGGCCAGGGGGCCGTGGCTGGCCAACCTGTGGGGAGAGGCCACAGTTAGAGGGTACACCAGGGGGGGACAGCAGAGCCAAGCAGAGCCAGGGGAGCTGTGCTGTCTTTGGTGGCTCTGCTGCACCACTGAGGTTTGAAGCTCCAGGAGCCCTCATGCGTTTGTGGCCAATTCTGATCCCAGAACCCATGTTCTGAATGTGCCCCAAGCTGCAGGCTCAGCACATAACAGCTACACCTTCAAAGGAGGAAGATCTCCTCAAGGCTGCTGCCCTTCTCCTTCATCAGGTCCCAGAAATATCCCACCAGGACCACGGTGGCCCAACTCAGCAGGCTATGGACAAACAGGGGCTTTTGCACACCAGGTGCTTGGCAAGGGAGGCAGCAAAGTGCAGCGTGACAGCAGCTGGAGATGAACTGTCCCAGCTCACCCATCTCCACCCCTCCCTTCCTGCTGGGCAGGGGCTCCCAGGAAATCTGCCCACCTTCCCTCCCGGAATAGGCAACCGAGACATAGGTGAGTGGACGATGGTTCCCCCAAAAGCTGAACGTACAGTGCTGTTGGGTGTGGAGCTGAAGAGAGAGGTGCCGTTGAGCTGAGGAGAGAAGCAGAGAACAGGTCATGGGGGAGGAACTGGCAGTTACACCAAGCCAGGTGTCCCTGGGGAGAACAGAGGTACCCACGGCCTGGGCCCTGTGCCTGCTTGAAGTTCAGCTCGGGAGTCCCCAGCACAGCAGAGACGGGGACCAGAGGAGCCCCAGCAATGCTGGGAGGGCTGGAACCCCTCTGCTGGGAGGCCAGGCTGGGAGAGCTGGGGGGGTTCAGCCTGCAGAGGAGAAGGCTCTGGGGAGACCTTCTGGGGGCCTTGCAAGACTTGAAGGGACCTGGCAGAAAGATGGGGATGGACTTCTGATCAGGGCCTGTTGGGACAGGACAAGGGGTGATGGTTTAAACTGAAAGAGGGAGATTCAGACTAGAGAGAAGGAGAAATTGTTGGTGCTGAGGGTGGGGAGAGCCTGTGCCAGGCTGCCCAGAGAGGTGGTGGCTGCCCCATGCCTGGCACCATTGCAGGGGAGGTTGGCCGGGGCTCTGAGCACCCTGCTCTAGCTGCAGATGGCCCTGCTCCCTGCAGGGGGGTTGGATGAGATGAGCTCGAAAGGTCCCTTCCCACCCAAACCAGTCTGTGACCCCATTACCCCAGACCCGCATGGGGTCAAGGCCAGCCCAGGGTGCCAGCCTCCAGCAGGTCCCAACACCCTTACACTGCTTTACCTTCCTTAGCTTGCCAGGAGTGGTGGGGCTGAGCGCCTGACGCTTGATGGATGTCCTCGGGGTGCTCCCATACATCATCTCCGTCTCAATCTGGCGGCTTTTCTTCAGTTGCTGCACGAGAGGATCTGCACTCACCCCAGAGCAGGGAAGTGAAGCCAGCCGGGCACAGCTGCCCAGGCAAGGACAGGCTCCCGCAGTGGGCAGTGCCCTGGGACAGGCTGTGGCACAGCCAAGCAGGAGGAACTGCCACCAAGGATCACAGGTACCCAGAGCTGAGCTCTGGTTCTGGTGCAGCTGGGGCCAAGAAAGAGGCTCCACACCCACAGAGAGCAAAAGACATGAGTTGGGCTCTCAGAGAAAGGTGACAGCAGCAGAGCAGGAGAAGAGGACATGCTGGAGTATGACCAGAGGACAGCAGAGCTGGGGAAGGGGCTGGAGCACAAGTGTGGTGAGGAGCAGCTGAGGGACCTGGGCTTGTTCAGCCTGGAGAAAAGGAGGCTCAGGGGAGACCTTCTGGCTCTGGTTGAGCCCCCATGATCCCTGGAGGGGTTTCCAAGCCCCACGTGGCGATGTGGTGCTGAGGGACATGGGTCAGTGGTGCCCTGGCAGAGCTGGTGGAATGGTTGGACTCCATGGTCTGAAAGGTCTCTTTCAGCCAAAATGATTCCAAGGTTCTACTATTCTTGGACTAGGATCCCCGAGTGGCATTTTGCAGGGTGTCTGGGGCAGTTCCCCCATCCCACACAGGGCAGAGTCACCAGCAGATTGGCAGCCCTTGCTCCACACTCACCCGCTCCTGCTTCTCCATCTCTTTCCCGAGGTGGTACAGGTGCCACTGCTCCGTCACGTAGTCCATGAACCGCTGCCCCTTCACCAGGAAAGCCCCCTCGTGTTCCTGCTCCCAATCCTGGACCCTTCTCTGCAGCTCCTCCTGCAGCTGGTGGGGACACACAGGCAGTGTGGAGCAGTTCTCCTTTGCAGTGCGGCCCCCCCCCCCCCCCACCCCAGAGACAGCACTTGCTGACTCCAAGTGCCACCTCTCCAGGACTACAGCTTCTTCTCCAGGGCTGAACTTACCTTGGAGAGCACCTTCTGCAGCTTTGCTCGCTGCTTCTCTTCCTTCAGCAGGTTGCCCCCACGGTTGGTGAAGCGGCTGGGGTCAGTCGCTTTCCTCTGGTACAGGAGGGAGGTCAGAAGAGAACCCAACATGCCTCCCAGCCTCACAGCCCAGCACAGGGTGGAGACCCTGGAGGAATCCATCCCTGCCACACACCCCACCCCAAACCTCACCAGCGCTCTAGACACAGCCCCATCCCCTCCCTCACCAACCCGCTGTGGTTTCCCAGTGCCTTCCTGCTCCCTCCCAACAGCACTTTGCAGGTGGGACTGTAGGCGTGCACTGCCCCGTGACCAAGCACCAGGCCAGTCGGAGCATGTTCCTGCCCAGACAATACCTCCAGCTCCAGGAACAGCTTCCAGTTCTCCTCCCACTTCTGGACGGCCTCAAACAGATCTTTGTGTGCTTCATAGTAGCTCTTCACCTTCCCTACCTCCGCATCATGGAGGTTGAGCAAGGTCTCTGTGTAGTCCTCTGGAGAGGAGACAACAGCATGTTCAGGAGGCACCAGTGGCTCCATGAGCTGAGGGCAGCCCACAGCTCCCATGAGGGAGTCCCCAAGCTGCAAGCGCCAGCACCCACCATCATAATAGGGGCTGAAGGCCTCCCTCTGCTCCTGGCTGTAAAAGCACTTGTCCCAGTAGTCAGCCAGCTCTGCCCTGGTGGCCTGAACCACAGATTTCACATTCTGCAGCTTCAGCTCCTCCAGATGGTCCACTTCTGACTGCAGCTGCCAACCAGATCAGAGCACAGATTCAGAGACAGCAGCACAAAGAGGAGCAGATTTATCTTCTGCATAAGACACTTACTAAGACAAGGTGGCTGCCAGCACCAGATCTCAGCTCCTCCACCCACCTACTGACCTCATAGAATAGAATCACAGACCAGTTTGGGTGGGAAGGGACCTTTCAAACTCATCTCATCCAACCCCCTTGGCAGAGAGTAGAGCCATCTGCAGCTAGAGCAGGGTGCTCAGAGCCCCAGACAACCTCCCCTGCAATGGTGCCAGGGATGGATGGGGCAGCCACCACCTCTCTGGGCAGCCTGGCACAGGCTCTCCCCACCCTCAGCACCAACAATTTCTCCTTCTCTCCAGTCTGAATCTCCCTCTTTCAGTTTAAACCATCACCCCTTGTCCTGTCCCAACAGGCCCTGCTCGCAAGTCTGGCCCCATCTTTCCGACAGGCCCCTTGAAATGCTGAAAGGCCCCCAGAAGGTCTCCCCAGAGCCTTCTCCTCTGCAGGCTGAACGCCCCAGCTCTCCCAGCCTGGCCTCCCAGCATTGCTGGGGCTTCTCCGGCCCTGCTCCAACACGTCCCTGTCTCTTCTGTGCTGAGGAAAGCCTCACGCCCAACTGCTGGAAGCAGCTCCTCTGCTATGGAACCCAGAACTGCTGCCCCCCCAGTCCACCTCCCCATTCCCTGCAGGGTGCAGGAAGGTCCTTACAGCTTTCCTGGTTTTGGCTCTGGACCCAGGCAAATGCACCGCAGAAGCTTCTCTCTCCTCTGCAGGAACCTGGAGCCTTTCCCAGAGCACACGGATCCTGGAGCGCAGCTCCATGCACACAGCCTCGTTCAGGGACTGCTGGGCTTCCAGCTGCAGGAGGGGAGCACAGGGGCAGGATCAGCACAGCCCAGCCCAGGGGGATGAGCGGGTCCTTTGCCCCATCATCCCCAGCAAAGCCACCCGCTCGTCTTCTGAGATCTCCTTGCAAAAACTCCTGAAAGGATGTTCTAATGCAGGAGGCTCGCTGAAAACCGAGCTGCCACTCCTCATACCATGGTGCCAGCCATGGACAGAGCCCCCTGACTGCCTCCACAGCGAGGAGGGCTGCCTAGCATCCCAACGTACCTGCCGTAGCAGGCTCTGCAGGGCTGCAATGTTGTCCAGGGACAAGCAGAAGGCATTCTCGTCCTCGCACACCACATCCCGCTCAAAGCTCGTGTCCGGAGTGTGGTCCAGCTCCTCCATGAGGAGGATGATTTGCCGCTTACTGCTGAGAAACTCTTCTTGCCTTTGTTCCTGGAGGGTACAAGCAGCATTAGATGCCAGCTAGCACCTTTCCTGGTGCCCTCAGAGAGACCCTCAACCCCTTCCCCCACGTGCCTTCTCAGAGGTCAAGGAGGCTACGTGGCGCCGGTAGCGATCCAGGTCCTCCAGGCTGGGCACAGCATTGCTGTCGATGGAGAACGGGGTTGTGCAGAGGATGTCGCACAAGTATCCATCTCGCTCCTGCAGGGTTTTCAGCTCCTGCTTCCGATCCCTTTTCTGCTTTAGCAGCACTTCCACATGGGTCCGTAAATTCTTCTCCATCTGCAGAATTGTGCTGCCTTCCTCTACCTAGAAGCATCCAGAGGTCAGGTCTCTGCTCCTACAACTCTCACTAACCTAACTCATGTATTCACGCTTCTTAAATAAAGACCTAGGGCAGAAGCCCTAGTTCTGAGCAAGGTGTCAACGCAGCAGCAATGCACAAAATGAGATGCTGTCAGCACACCCGGTCCTCTCCACGGTCACCTCCCAGTGCCTGACCCGCAAGAAACCACGAAGCTCTACCCAAGCTGGTTCTGAACAGGCGTTTGCCCTGTGCGCTCCAGCCTCACCAAGGCAGCTGGGCAGCAGAAGAATGTTGCCAGCAGGATTGTAAGAGTGAAAAAGTGACACTGTACCTCAACGGGGTCCAGCTGGAGCTCCTCGCAGAGGACATTGAGCTCCTTCCGACACAGGGCAATGCTCTTCAAGAGGCGCTCCTTCAGGCTCTCCTCCTCTGCCACCATCATGTCCAGGAGACCCTGCAGAACAGCCGGGGATGGTGAGCAAGAAGGGAATGCGCAGGGATGCCGGGCAGAGCTGCGGGGCCACAACTACACCACTAGACAGTTGCTGCTAGGGCTGAGAGACGCAAGGGCCAGGGGTGTGGGCAGCCCCTGGGTGAGCTGCCCTGTCCGCTGGGACCCTCCCGCCCCGGGCGCTCCTCACCTTGATGTGCTTCCTGACCACCTCGGTGCGCTCCAGGCGCTGCTCCTCCGGGATGCCGATCTCCTCCCAGATGTCCCGCAGGGACGCCATGGCTCGGTTCAGACACGACACGGCCTCGGCCGCCAGCACCTCGCTGAGAGCACCGGGGCCCAACGGACGTTAGAAGGGCGGGGACCGGGGCCACTGACCGCCCGCACCCCACCCTCCTGCCCGGGACCCCCGCTCCGCCCCAGGTTTGCCTCTCCCCGGTTGCCTCCCGCATCCCTTGTGCCCCCGCCCCATCCTGGGCCATCTCCGCCTCCGTTTCCCCCCCTGTCACCGTCCCGAATCCCCCGGTGCCGCCTCCTCCCGCTGCCTCCGCCCGCCGCGTCCCGGGTCCCCCGCAGCCCCTCCGCTCCGCCCCACCCCATCCCCCTGCCCGGGTCTCCCCGGTGCCGCCCCAGAGGCCTCTCCCCGCACCTCTTCCTCATGGCGGCAGCGCAGCTCCGCTCCGCTGGGCAGGGCGGCACGGCTCCGCTCGGCAAGGCGGCACAGCTCCGCTCCACTCGGCAAGGCAGTACAGCTCCGCTCCGCTCGGCAAGGCAGTACGGCTCCACAGCTCCGCTCGGCAAGGCGGCACGGCTCCGCTCAGGCTCGGCAGGGCGGCACGGCTCCGCTCAGGCTCGGCAGGGCGGCACGGCTCCGCTCAGGCTCGGCAGGGCGGCACAGCTCCGTTCGGCTCGCTCCGCGATTCAAACGGCGCTGCGGGCTGCGCTGACTGGCTGCTATAAGCGGCAGCGTCACGCGGGCCCCGCCCACAACCGCCGCTCGGGCCCCGCCCCCGCCGCCTGCCTCCTCTCCCTGCCCCAAGCCGCCGCGGCCGGTCCCGCCCCAAGCCGCCCGCCGGCCAATAGCGGCAGAAGCCTCCGGGCCCTCTAACCAATCACCGGCGAGACCGGTACGCGCAGGTAACGGCGCTCCGCCGGCGCGCGCAGCAGTTGACAGCGATCACGTGACCGCAGGCGGGAAGTGCTACCGCCCTGCCCTGGGCGGTGCCGCTGAGACCCGAACCCCCCCCCCCCCAACCCCAAGGGACCCCGGCCCCGCACCGCTCCCGCACAGCCCCCGGGCACAGCAGGAGAGTCCTCCCGAACCCTGCCCGCCCCCCGCCCGGGCCGCAGCACCAGCCAGAGTCGGAGCGGTACCGGGAGAGAGGTGGCCTCCCCGGGTCCCGGTCCATGATCCCCGGGAAGGGACCAGGTCCCCTCCTGTTTTTGTTTCCCCAGCTGCCCCGTACTGTGGGATTTCAAACAAGGAACATTTCCCAGGGCCCAGGTCCCTGAGAAATCAGGTGCTTTGGCAGGGGGGTGTGTGCGATAAAACTAACTGCTGTTTCATGTTCCGGCTGGGCAGCTTTGGAGGCCTTAGCTCGTCTTGTATGGCCTTGGGCCTTGTAGATAAGAGAAGCTAACTCTAGACAAAGCAGGGACATGTTGTTAACAAAGAAAGGCTACCAGAGATAGGCCGGACTGTACCAGTTCTGCGGTTAGCAGCCTGTGACACGCCGACACCTTGAACCAAAGGTGACAAGTACACTGCGAGGAAGACTGGGGGCCTTCCTCCAGAAGATCCTGGCCCACGGTCACCAGACACCAATGGGAGGAGGCCTATGACAATGAGTTCCCAGAAGGGATTAGAATAACCCAACCCCCTATACTGAAGATGTAGCTAACTCTGTTGAATATGCGTGATTCAGTGTCATAAACACCTGCTCCCTTGACACCTTGGTGTGCAAGTTCGGAGAAGAAATCCCCTTGCACCCGGCGCTGTAATAAACATACCTGCTTTTTAACCCTCCACAGGTTGTAGAGTTTGTTTCTGCACTTGAGATGTTTATTGGCACAGGGGGCATGGAGGGTGGCAGAGATGCCACCCCCCCCAGCCCCCAGACCAGCTCCCAAGAGCCAGCCAGGCCTGCCTGGCCTCAGGCCTTGGCCTCGATCATGGCCTCCATCAAGCGGGCGCTGTTGGTGATGGCCGTGGTCAGGAAGATGAACTTGAACCCTAGGAAAGAGTCCTCACCAGTGCCCCACGAACCCCAGCTGGGCCATGGGGCAGAGCTGGGCTGTTCCCTGGGGGCACCAGCCAGAGGGGCCCACAGACCTGAGCACCCCCTTCATCCACTGTTGACACCAAGCATGGCCACTGCTCTGCTCCACCTTGTGACCCCGGAGCGCCCAAGCTCCTGCTTGCTCCTTGCCCCAGGCAGGCAGCAGCCCCCACCCAGCTCTTACCTCTCTCCTTGCCCAGGAACCGAAGGGCAGCGATTTCAGAGAAGGTGCAGCCCCCCAGGAAGACAGCGAGGACAATGCGCTGGGACTCCCAGGCAGGGTTGTCCTCCACAGTGCTGTCTGCATGGGACACGGAGCACTGTGGGACCCCCCAGCCCCATGCCCACCCACCACCAGCCCAGTGCTGGGGTTACCCAAGACCGAGAACAAGTCGTTACCCGAGACAGAGAACTCGTTGCCATTGAGCAGCCGCACGACCTCCTCCAGGCCCATCCAGCCCCGGCGCTCCAGCACCTGGGCAAGGACAGGGGGTCACGCTCGGCCGGGAGGGGGGCACCAACCAGCAGCTGAGCGCTGCCAGCCCCAGGGATGGGACCCTCCCCAAGGAGGCCAGGCCTCAGGAGTGCTCCCCAGCGCCAGGTCTCACCTGCTCGATGATCTTGCAGCTCAGAGGCACGTAGGCCCCGCTGAACACGTACGCCATGTCCCGAGGCATCTTCAGGTCATACTCTCCGTCCACTCGCGGGATCTGCGGAGATGTTCAGTGTGGGCACAGCACTAGCCTGCTCAGGGCTGCACCAGGCCCCTCAGAGCTGCAGGTGCGTGAGGAGGGCTCAGAGGAAGGCTCTGACCCCATCTCCTGCCCTGACACCCCACACCCAAAGGCATGACATGGGTGGGCTGTGTGTGGGTGGGCCAGGGACAGAAATGTCTTTGAATCAGTCACAGAATCTATTGGGTTGGAAGAGACTTTTAAGCTCATTGAGTCCAACTGCTCCTCCAACCACTGCCAGGGCACCACTGACACATGTCCCTCAGTACCACAGCTCCACGGGGGGCTTGGAAACCCCTCCGGGGATGGGGACTCCACCAGAGCCAGAAGGTCTCCCCTCAGCCTCCTTCTCTCCAGGCTGAACAAGCCCAGGTCCCTCAGCCGCTCCTCACCACCCTTGTGCTCCAGCCCCTTCCCCAGCTCCATTGCCCTTCTCTGGCCACGCTCCAACCCCTCAATGTCCTGCTGGGAGTGAGGGGCCCTCTCCCCAGGGACACAGGCCACTGAGCTGCTCCCCCAGTGCCATCCAGCCACATGCAGCCAGTGCTGCTGCTGGAGCAGGGCTGGAGGTGATGCCTGTCCCTGGCACAGCCGGGGCACACAGTCCTGCACCACGCTGGTGGGGCTGAGTCTGGGCGGAGTGGGAAGCCCCCAGTGAACCCCTCCCACGGGAGCAGCCCCTTGACTGCTGGAGCAGCAGCTCTGGCCCCATGCAGGGCAGGGTGCTGAGCCTGCAGAGCTGGGCAGAGGTGCAGACCAGAGCTCTTCTGGCACCAGCAGGCACATGGCAGCCCCACGAGGACGTACCAACCCCAGCTTCTTGCTTATGGCTCGAAAATTGCTCTTCCTGGCCAAAGAATTGAACGCATCTGTGATCTTCCCTGGAAGACAAGATGGGGAGAAGCGTCCAAGTCCCTGGATTGATCACAGGACAGGCTGGGCACAGGACCACACAGAGCTGTGAGCTCTAGATGTGCCAGTGGTGCCAGCCTTGCCACCTCCAGGGGCAGAACCCACTGCCCAGTTCCCAGCTCCGTCTCTGGGGACATCTCTAGGGACATGCTTCCAGCCAGCTCTGCAGCAGCAGCTCCTAACAGGGCAGGTCTGTTCCCCAGGGCTCCTCACAGCACCCCAGGAACACGAGGGGCAGGGGGATGGGGTGGCTCTTACCCGCAGCACGGTCCGTAACCAGCCGGCTGACTTTGCTCTCCACCGCGGTCAGGGCGTCTCCAGCTGACTGCTCGGTCAGCAGCCCGATGCGCTTCAGGTTGTGGAAGGTCAGCAAGTGCTCAGGCCCATAGCTCTGGGGAGGGGTCAGTGCCAGGAGGGAGGTAAGAGTCATAGACTGGTTTGGGTGGGAAGAGACCTTTCAAACTCATCTCATCTGATGTCCCTGCAGGGCCATCTGCAGCTAGAGCAGGGTGCTCAGAGCCCCGGCCAACCTCCCCTGCAATGATGCCAGGGATGGGGCAGCCACCACCTCTCTGGGCAGCCTGGCACAGGCTCTCCCCACCCTCAGCACCAGCAATTTCTCCCTTCTCTCCAGTCTGAATCTCCCTCTGAGTTTAACCCATCCCCCCTTGTCCTGTCCCAACAGGACCTAATCAAAAGTCCCCCCCCATCTTTCTGACAGGCCCCTTAAAATGCTGAAAGGCCCCCAGAAGGTCTCCCCGGAGCCTTCTCTCCAGGCTGAACCCCCCAGCTCTCCCAGCCTGGCCTCCCAGCAGAGGGGTTCCAGGGTCAGCAGAGCAACCCACGGGTGAAGGGCCAGGGCAGGCAGAGCTTGGAGCCTGCATGGAGTGGTGGAGGCCAGGATGCTGCCTGGTTGGAAGGGAAGCCTGGTCTGACCCAATGCCTGCCCCCTGCCAGCCTGGCACACACCTGCAGGTACTGGGTTTTCAGGGACCGATAGTCTTTGGGGATGAGACCTGTGGAGAACACTGGGGTGAGCCTTGTGCCAAGGTACTGGTGCTGGCCATCCCTGCCCAGCGCAGCCCCACACCTCACCATTCTCCGTGATGGACAGGAGGCACATCAGGCGCAGGCTCTCGATGGGGGACACCTATATGGGAGCAGGCAGTGAGCTGAGGTCCCTTCAGTGGGATGGGGCACCTGGAGCAGCCCATCCCTCTGCTCGAGGTGGACACTGAATCACAGAATGGTTTTGGTTGGCAGAGCCCTTTCAGCTCATCGAGTCCCACCATTCCCCCAGCACTGCCAGGGCATCACTGACCCATGGCCCTCAGCATCACAGCTCCACAGGGTGCTTGGAAACCCCTCCAGGGATCACGGGGACTCCACCACTGCCCTGGGCAGCCTGGGACAGCCCTGGACAACCCTCAAGGGGAAGAAATTATTCCTCAGCTCCAATCCAGGTCTCACCTGCCGGTCGATGTGCTCCTCGATGAAGCTGGTGCTCTCTCGGATATCGAAGCCCTCCAGCAGAGCTGCAGCAGGAGGAAAAGCAGTGTCACTTTGACTGTGGTCATTCAGGGGCACCCAGGTGTGAGGCTGCCCAGCCCTGGGGTCAGAGCACAGGGCAGGGAAGCAGGGACTGGGAGGGGAGCAGGGAACAGCTCTCACAGTGTTCAGCCTTGATCATCTCCTGGAAGTCCTGCTTGGTTTTCTTTTTCATGATGGACTCACAGGCACCAATATCTGCATATCCAAGAGAGATCACAGGATGGCAGAATCCCAGCATGGTGTGGGTGGGAAGGGCCCTCTGGAGCTGATCTGGTGCCACCCCCTGCTCCATCCAGCAGGGTCACCCAGAGCAGGGGCCCAGCAGCGCAGGGTCCAGCTGGGGTGGGAATCTCTCCAGACAAGGAGACTCCACAGCCTCTCTGGGCAGCCTGGCACAGGCTCCCACACCCTCACACCAAACAACTTTCTCCTCCTGCTCAGATGGAACCTCCTGGGTTCCAGGCTGGCCCCATCCTCCTGCCCCGCAGGGCCCTTTAGCTCTTGCTCAGCATTGCTCAGCTCCCCTCTCAGGCTGCTCTTCTCCAGCTGCACAGCCCCAGGGCTCTCAGCCTTGCCACAGCACAGATATGCTCCAGCCCCTCAGCACCTTCCCAGCCTCTGCTGGACTCTCTCCAGTAGCTCCTCATCTTTCTTTAACTGGGAGACCCTGAACTGGACCCAACACTCCAGAAGTGACTTCACTGGGGCAGATGGCTACTTCAGAGGAGCAACAGGCTCTGGATAGCTGGGACTTGTTCCCCAGCCCCACTATGGACACTTGCATATACCAAGAGTCTCTGCTACCCCACCCACCACTCAACCATCTCCCCACCCTGGGGACCAGCAGTGCCCTTCAGCCCCCAGCACCCGCAGGCCTCTCCCTCCCTGCCCAGGCCCGGCTCCTACGCAAGCTCAGCAGGCGATGCTCCTGCTTCAGTCCCTTCAGCTCCTGGGAGACAAAGTTCTTCATCTGCTTGATGTCCATCCCGCGGCGCCGCTGGCAAGACAGAGCATGCCGGGAGGTGAGGGGGCTGCGTGGGGGCAGCTCCGCGGGCATCCCGCGGGCTGGGGCAATACTCACGTCGTACTGTGCCTGCAGGTTACGCGACTTCTGGCTCAGGAACCCGAAGACGCTGGAGAAGTGCTCGTTCCGGATCTGGCTGAAGACCTGCAGAGAACATCAGCAGTGGGTGCCCGGCCCCACGCTGCCCTGTGCCCGCCCAGCCACAGCCCCCAGCACCCACGGCCAGCAGTGGATGAGGTGGAATCCTCGCTGGGGCCGTCAGTGCCCCAAAACATGACTGGGTGACGTGATGCAGTCTGGATGCAGGGACTCTGGTGATCACAGGAGCTGAGCTGCGTCCACAGACCACATTTCTCCAGTCCCTGTGCCCCAGCCCATCCAGAGCTGTGCTCTGATGCCCAGCAGCACCTGGCTGCTCCCTGACCTGGCTTAGGGGCGGAAATGTCCCACTCAGCCCCATCCTGGTGAGACCAGGGCACAGAGGCACCCACTGTCCCTAAGGCATGTGAGGACTCACCTTGTCCTGGGCATTGAGCAGCACCTTAATGCTCTTGTCAGAAGAGGTGACATCTGGCCCAAAATCCACGCTCCCTGCAGAGAATGTTGAAGATCTGATTTCATAGAGTCACAGACTGCTTTGGGTGGGAAAGGACCTTTCAAATTCACCTGGTCCAACCCCCCTGCAGGGAGCAGGGCCATCTGCAGCTAGAGCAGGGTGCTCAGAGCCCCGGCCAACCTCCCCTGCAATGGTGCCAGGGATGGGGCAGCCACCACCTCTCTGGGCAGCCTGGCACAGGCTCTCCCCACCCTCAGCACCAACAATTTCTCCTTCTCTCCAGTCTGAATCTCCCTCTTTCAGTTTCAAACCATCACCCCTTGTCCTGTCCCAACAGGCCCCGCTCAAAACTCTGTCCCCACCTTTCTGACAGGCCCCTTCAAGTCCTGAAAGGCCACCAGAAGGTCTCCCTGGAGCCTTCTCCTCTGCAGGCTGAACCCCCCCAGCTCTCCCAGCCTGGCCTCCCAGCAGAGGGGTTCCAGCCCTCCCAGCATTGCTGGGGCTCCTCTGGCCCCGCTCCACCAGGTCCCTGTCTCTGCTGTGCTGAGGACTCCAGACTGGCCCCAGCACTGCAGGGGGTCTCTCCCCAGAGCACGGGGAGCACAGGGGCAGGATCCCCTCCTTTGTGCAGGTGTCTCTGGATGGCATCCTGTCTCTTTGCCCCAGCACTGGTGACATCCCCAGCACTCACTGTCCCTGCTGCAGAAGGCCTGTCTCCGATGCTGGGCACAAACCGCAGTGATTCTCGCTGTGCCCAGCCCCGCACGACCCCAACACCTTCCCCGGCTGCCTACCACACTTGATGCGGAAGGTGTCGTCCACCAGCCCCTCGTACACCACCTGGGAGCACAGCGCCGTCACGTAGTCCGTGTCTGCAATGAGAGCTGGTGCCAGGGCCACCCTCCCTGCCCACTCCTCCCCTCCCCTGGCCCTGCCCAGCCTCGGCCGCCCAGCCTCTCCCTGCCCCCTTTGCCAGGGGATCCTTCCGTGGCCCCCTCACCCCAGCTTACCTCTGTCCATGAGGAAGATGTGGCCGATCTCGGGTTTCCTGCCCTGGCCATCGCCCTCGCTCTCCTCCTCCAGGTCCCGCCACAGCTCATAGCTCATCTGTGATGGGGAGAGGGTGGCAAAGCCCAGGGGAGCAGCCCCGGGCTGCTGTGGTGTGCCAACTGGGACATGGGCCAGGGCACCCCACAGGGAAACTGGTTGCAATTGATCGAGGCTGGACACCAGAACTTCCCCCCAGGACATGGGGGGCTCCACCGCACCCCAATGAAGAGCAGACCCTGCCCAGTCTCAGCAGGGAGATGCTGGATGCAGAACCCCCCCATAAACCTGCCAAGCACCCAAGAGCTTCCTGAGAAGAGGAGGCCGCACGGTGCCACCTCTATGGTGTGCGATGCCACGTGGCATGGCCCTCCCCCAGACCTGCCTGGGAAGAGCTCTCTCTGTCAGCACGATGCCCCGTGGCTGACGGGGTCAGATACCCTTACAGGGACTGGGAGCAGCCTCCCCCTGTGCCAGCCAAGCCAGGCAGCACGGGCTGTACCTTGGCACACCTGCCGATCCCGTAGGCCTTGCCAAAAGGCCCGTAGAGTGAGTTCAGCAGCTGCAGGGCTCGAGCAACGGAGTTGATCCACCGGTGATCTCCCTCCTGCAGAGATGAAGGGGCGTCGGGGAGCGGGTCTGGGCAGGCTGGCGGGGAAACGACTGCTTAGATGGGCTGGGGATGAAGTGGCCACAGGCTTCCAGGAGGAATGAGCCCAGGAAGGTGCCAGGATGCCCTGAAGGTGCTCAGGAGGGAGCAGAGGAGGGACTGGCACAGGGGGCTGCCTGGGGACACCACAGCCCATCAGAGCAGACGCTCCTGGCAAAAGCCACCCCGGGACTGCAGACAAGGGCCTGTGGCAAAGGCTGAGGAGACTGAGCAGGACATCACACACTGCTCCTGAACAAAGCTCTTCTGTCCTGAGCCCAGTGGGCAAGCGAGAGGAAGGAACTGCCCTGCAGGGCAGCATCCCGGCGGCGTCTCACTGACCAGGAAGTAGTCACGGAAGAACTCGGGCAGCTCCATGCTGATGATGTCTTCATCCAGGGGGAGCAGGTAGAAGGACCACTCATCGCAGGTGACATCTGGGTTTGGGACAGGGAAAGGTGACAGTTGCCCAGCTTTCGTCAGAAACGGCCCCACAAGATGCAGCAGCCCCTCAAACAGGGGTGTGGGGACAGGAGAGATGGAGCCTTTCCCCGGGGACCTGTGGCAGAACCCTCTCTCTTCCCAGAAGGCAGAGGAGAGGCACTAACACTGTGCTGTGGACACGCTGCCCACAGGCTCAATTCCCAGCCACGCTCCCATCCCAGCCAGCACAGAGATCCCAGCACTGGGAATCAACTGGGATTCTGTGGAGTGAGCCCTCAGGGAAAGAAAGGGGCAGGCAACGAGCCCCACTCACCACCAAAGACTCCTTCTTCCTCCAGGACCATCTCGCAAGCGTAGAACTGGAAGAGAAGGGGAGACCAGACCCTGAGGGCCCAGGCAGGCTGCGAGTGGCAGAAACAACCTGGCAGTGGTGGGGACCAGGTTGCCCCCAGGTGCCCCAACACTTGGTTTTAATCGAACATTTCTGGGTTAGAAATGAAGAAGGTCTGGCAGGAGGGGTGGAGGCAGGGAGGCCGAGCAGACGCAGTGCAGTGGGTAACGGGCAGCAGCGCGCAGTCAGACTGACCTTTTGGGGGCTGAAGATAATCTTGTACTTTCTGCTCCTCCCCGACATCTTGTCAGCATTGATGAGGTCTGCGGACAAAGGCAGCGGGGGCTCTGCAAAGGCTGCCCAGCACCACCCCGAGCCAGCACTTCTCCTGTCGGACGAGGTCCAGAAACCCACATCTCCCAGGACCCGAAATACCTCAGTCAGAGGTGCAGAGCCTGTCTGCCAAGGCTGTGGCTGTGCCAAAAGCCCTTCCTGAGCCCACTCAACCCTGGTAGCCCAGAGCATTGGCTCCAGTCCACACTGTACATGATGCTCCCGAGGCAGCCCCAGCCTCAGCATGAGGTCACCTGCTGACAGTGGGTGTCAGACAAACTGCCCCTTGGCTTCGGGCACTCACCAGCTATGTACCTCATTGTCCTGATCCGCGGCCGGACGAGGAAGCAGAACCTGCGTTGCAGAATGATGGAGGGGAGTGAAAGGCCCCTTGGGACCCATCCAGGCCAGGGGAGCCAACCCCTGACCTGGGGCACCTGTCACCCAACCTGCCCCCAGTCCCTCAAGGGAGGGAGGGAGGGATTCCAGTGGGGGACTCACTGGTCACTGGTGCTGAGGGCCGGCCGGCTGTCCACCTTATACAGCTTGTCCACCTCGTGTTGCTGCAGGGAGAGGCTGGGCTGTGGGTGGGCAGCAGGGGCACCACAAACAGTAGGTGCCCGCCCGCCCCAGCCGCGGCGGTACCTTCAGGATGGAGACGTTGGCAATGCGGTCCAGGGGGCTCATCAGGTCGGCCTCGATGAACAGGTCCTTCTTCCCGGGGAGCTGCAGGCAGGCGGGGCGTGGGGCCAGCGATCCACCGGTCAGCCCCTCAGGTCCGACACCCGCTGCCCCGGGAGCTGCTCCCGGAGCCGAGCCCCTTCCCCTGCCGGTACCGGGCCCCTCCCGGGACGACCTCCCCTCACCCCCCACCCCCGGTGGCCTCGCCCCCGCCCCCGGGCAGCCGCCGCCCCGGCCCGGACCTGCTCCAGCAGGTAGATGAGCTGGTCCCGCGCCAGCCGCTTCAGGATCCCGAAGTCGGGCGGCTCGGGCACATCACGGCGCCCAGCGAGAGCCATGTCGGGGAGCGGCGGGGCGCCCGGAACGCCCGAGCCGGGCTGCGGCGCCGGAACCCGGCAGAGGTGCACCCCGCGCCGGAAGCGCCGCGGCAACACCAGGAGGAGGGACGCTCAGCTCTGCGCACGTTTATTGGCCGCCGCGCCCCGCCCTCGGTTCCCGGCCCTCCCCGGCAGCCACGGGCCCGGTGCCGGCTTCTGGCGGCTGCAGGGCCAGGCCGCGCTCCTCGAAGAGCCGCTGCAGCGCGGCCTCCATCGCCGGGCTCGTCCCGCGCAGACCGGACACCACCAGCGCCGCCCACCGGAAGTACTCCTGCACGCGCTCCGGCGACCACCCTGCGGAGGCGCGGGGGGGCTGCGTCACATCCGGCTGCGGGGACCGGGACCGGGACCGGGACCGGGACATCCCCGCAGAGCCGCGGCCCCGCCGGCTGGAGAGCGCCCCCCGGGGCCGGGGCTACCGCTCCCCCCGCCTGCAGCCGGGACAGGCCCGCGGCAACGGGGACCGGGGGCTCGCCCGTCCCTGAACAGGTCCCATCCCGGCGCTTACGGGCAGAGCAGCGGCCCCGGGCAGCCCGTCCCTGCGGCGCCGGTGCCTTCGGCGGGCCCCGGTGCGGGCCGTACCTTGCGGGGTGCAGCGGTTGAGGTCCCGCAGGTTGTAGAGCTTGTCGGCCAGTTTGACCAGCTTGGCGCGGGGACTGCTGCCCGGGGCGTGCACTATCTGCAGCCGCTTGCGCTCCATCTTGGGCAGCGTCTTGTCGTCCGTCACCTCCTCCACCACCCGCCTGACCTCCTCCCCGAACCGCTCCTCGATTTCCGCCAACGTGGTGTCCGTGTCCTCCACCGTGTCATGCAGGAGGGCAGCCTGCAGCAAGCGAGGCATGGGCACGGTGGGCAGGTGCCGGGGCGGCCCCCGCCGCGGCAGTGAGGGCAGGGCAGGGCGTTACCTGCAGCACGACGATGTCGGTCACACCGGCCTCGTGGGACAGGATCCTGGCCACCCCTGCGGCGCAGAGCGGAGGAGTGGGAAAGGGTGCGGGGAGGGAGGGGGCAGGTGGCTCCCAAGTGCAACGGGTGGGTACTAAAGGGGGTACCCCAGGATGTGCTCATCCTGGGAAGGTCCTGAGGTCCGGGAAGGTCCTGGGGCTGTGGGGACAGGGGCTCCTGGGCCAGGCAGGGCAGCAGCTCCCATGGGCAAGAGCAGAGGGCAGCCCTACATTCGAACAGGGGGCTGAAGGGGTTCCGGGGTGGGGAGAGGCTGTGCCCCGGGGCCTCGGACCGTAGTTGGGCAGCAGGGACACAGGACAGGAGTCCTGGCTCTCTCCAGGAGCCCCAAGCGGTGCCCTGAGACAAAAGGAGGGGCCCGGGGCTCTGCAGGCTCGGGGGGGGGGGGGGGGGGGTGTGGGTGGGGGGGCGTGCCGGTGCCGCGGGGTTCCGCACCGATGGGGTGGTTGATGAAGGGGGTGCCCTCGGGGTCCTTCCGTCGCTGCCCCTTGTGCTTCACGGCCGCGAAATCCGCCGCCTCCAGCAGCGCCGCCGCCTCGGAGCCCATGGCGGCCGCGGCGGAAGCAGCGCGGGCGGAGGCGGGTCCGCTCCTAGCCGTTTATTGCGTTCCGGGGTCCGTCCCACCCCGGCCCTTCGGGAGCCGGTACAGCAGCGTCCCGTCGGGAGCGCGCATCTCGAGGACGTCTCCCGGCGATAGTCCCGGTGCGGGTCCCGGTGCCCGTGCGGCGCTCAGCGCCCTCTCGTCCTGCCGCTGACGGCGGCGCGGCGGGGGGCAGCCCCGGCTCCGCAGCACCCGTCGCACCACGTCGGGACTTACACCGAAGCCCTGGGCCAGGCGCTCCAGCGGCCACTCCTCGGGCAGCTCTTGCCGCAGGAACCTACGGGAAGGGACACCGTTACCGGGGTACGGTCACCGGGAACTGCCCCCCTCCCCCCCCCATCCCGGCCCGGCCCCGCCGCTCACCGCATCTGCTCCATCGCCTGCCAGGTCAGGGTGCGCTCGGGGGCTCCGCGCTCCCCGCCCAGCTCCCGCCGTAGCCGCTGCAGCCGCGCCGCCGCCCGCCGCCGCCGGGCCCTGCGGGGAGAGACGTGAGCGCCCGGCCCCCGCCCCGGCCCCGGTCCCCGCCCCGGCCGCTCTTGCACCTCTCGGCCTCCTCCAGTGCCGGATCCGGCGGCTCCGCGTCCCCGTTCCACGCCGCCGCCGCCCGCCGTGGGGTCCGGGACAGAAGGAGCGCGGCCGCCCGCAGCCCGCGCCGCACCAGCGCCGCCATGGCCGGGAGCCGGGGGCCGGGCGCTGGGCACCGGGCGGGGCCGGCGTCAGGGCGGACCCGGCGGGCACGGCCAGGGCGGTGGGAGGACGAGGGAGCCGCCGGGAACAGGGCACCGTCGGGGGCTGTGGTGCAGGTGCGGGCCCCCAGCCCGGCAGGGAGCACGCTGCCTGCGGCAGGGCGGCCGTGCTGCCCGGGGGGCAGCGGGACCCGGGCTGGGAGTGCAGGCAACCAGGCCTGGCTGGGGCAACCCGCTCGGTCCGGCGGCTGTAGTCCTTTGGCGAGTACCCACGGGCATCCCCCTGCCACATTACCTGTGCTTTTCGCTCTGCAGGTGTGCCAAGTGCTGGTGTGGTGCAAGGCACGGGCATGATGCGAGGCGCTGGCATGGTGCGAGGCACACGTGTGCTTCACATGAGTGGCAGAGGTGAGGGGCAGCTCCTGGGCTGCAGCAGGGCTGAAGCTGCGACCGCCTGTGGCCTTCCCGCTGCTGGCTGGGGACCCTGGGTGACAGCTGCCTGCATGGAAGGAGGGTGTGCCAGTTTCACCTGGAAGAGCACAGATGGATGTGGGGGGCAAGCAGACAACATCATCAGCCCGCCACTGCCTTCCATCATGCCCTGGATGCCCTTCCATCTCCCTGTCCCAAAGGCTGAGAGTCACACAGCATTACCAAGTGTCACCTCTGTACTTTCCACAGTTCATGTTCCCCTTTGTCTGTCCCATCTCTGCACTTCTCACCAGACTCTCAAGTACTTCTGAACTTCTCGCACTTCCTCATCCCACACCATCAACTCTTGACCTGGAAAACCACCCACTTTCTTCCTTGGCCCTGCCCATGAGACACTGCCAGTCTTGCCAGAGACTTCCAGCAGTCACCAGTTCCCAGAGAAGAGCACAGCATCCCCTCCACAGGGTCTGAGCATCCCAGGGACCCTGAGCTCCATCTAGCCCACCCACTCCTCCCAGCCCAGGAAGCCCTGGACTGATCACAGCTCCCAGGCATCTGCCCACAGCTCCATCTCACTGTCTGGAGCTTCCACAACACAGAGGCTCGGAGCCAGAGGAAGGTAACGTGTACTCACAGCCATCAGCCTTGCTCCTGACGCTGGGGAGCTGCTGCAGCCCCGTGGGCTCGGTGCAGGGCTGGGTCACTGCTGCCGTCGGTGCTGCCTGGCCCCGCAGCCAGGCCCTGTCCCGTGCCAGCTGAGGGATGCCCTGGCCTTGAACCAAGAGGGTGCCCACGGCAGCAGGGTCTGAGCCCGGGGCGGCTGGCAGCTGGGCTCCAGGGCAGCGTACAAATCGGCGTGCTGACAGACAGAGTGGAGTGTCCAGCAGTGAGAGGGGGACGAGCGTCATTACATGGCAGGTGTCTCGGCCCCCGAGCGCATCCCAGAGAAACTGTGGAAGGAAAGAAGGGGCCACATCTTAGCTCCAGAGGCCTCAGCAAGAGCCGGGAAGAAAAATTCTTTAGCTCTAGTCATCTATGGGTGCTTGCTAAAGCACTGCCCTGCGCTTTCTGCCTGGGCCACTGTCACCATCCCAGGTTCAGATCACCTCAGGGGGCACTAAAGCTGCTTCTGTGATCTCCTGTCCTCTGCCCATAACACTGGGATGAGCTGGGGCAGGATCTGACCCACCCCCAGATAAGCCTTTGCTGCTGAAAAAATTGAAATTTTAGGCAGAGTTTGGGTTTCAGGTTCTATTCTGCTTTGTCTGGTAGAGGAGAAGGCAGCGGCCACCAGTTCTTACATATCAAACGCATCTTAGACTTCTTTTGTTAAATTAAACACAGTATTTCCATTTCTGTGTGAGGCAGTAAAAGTCTCTTAGGTGCTGAATAACTCCTGCAGCTCTAGTGCCCTGAGTTTGTCAGCAGCCTTCTGAGGTGTCACCCCTCCAGGCAGAAGGGGAAGGCCTTTCTAGAAAGAGATGGTGCCACTGGAAGAGGCAATGGCCCTTGACAGTTTTTCATTAATTTCAGGTCCAGAACTGTCCCTTCCCTGGCACAGCAGGTGACAGTCACCATCAGCACTCCAAAACAGCCCTTACTGCCTAATGGAGCCCACAGACAACAAACTGCAGCTTCCTCATCTAGTTCTAGCCTGGTGGCCCAGTCTGGGAATTGGTGTGGTAGCCAAGACTTGTCTGGAAATGCCCCTGCAGATCTCTGTTAACTCTGGGTGCAAACCCCGGTTCCCCCGGTGCAGACCTCCTGAAGCCCAGCTCACTACATCCCCGCAGCTCCTGTGCCCGTGTCTCCTGTGCCAGTCTCATGGGATGGATCAGGGCAACCTTCCGTTACCTGGCTCCTGGGGAGAGCGGTGCAGCATCGCTGGGTGTCAGCTGGTCTGTCGGCTCTGGTGAGCAGCTGAGAGAGCTGGTCTATGATGCCCAGCCCTCGGATGAGGTTCTCACGCTGCAGAAGAGCATTTACTCTTCTCTTCTCTTCCTCTTCCACGATCTCCTGGGGTTGCATGGAGTCATACCGCACGCGCTGCACCTGGGAAGAGACCCGAGTTACAGCAGAGTGGCCTCTGTAGTAACACCCGAGAGACAGAGCCTCGGAGTGCTCTGAGCCCCGTGGAGAATGATGGAGCTTGGGGTGGAGTGAAGGTCCCAGTGGGAGCCACAACTGGGAACGATAACACTGGTGCTTGCAGGAACCTCCCAGCACAGGCTGTCAACTCCAGACTTCTCCAAGGAGAGTCCAGCCTCATGGTTCTGTTCCTTGGGAGATGGCTGCAGCCCAGCGCTGTTCCCAGAGCCACGTTGCTGCCTTTGGGAGCCCCATGGACAACCACTGGCAAGAGCCAGGTACCTTCCTGTCCCACTTCCTGGTCCTGCGACAGGTGAAGCGTGTTGCGGGAGTTGTGGTTTTATTATGGATCTGGGATTTGTCCCCAGCTGACTCTCCATGCAGCTCTTCTTTCATCTCCTTTTTCTTCTTCCTGGTAAAGGCTTCCAACTTTTCTTTTTTCAGGCGAATTTCCTCCAGTTGCTGCCTGCCACAGAACACTGGTCTTAGTCACCGGTTCAATAAGAGCCACAACAGCAAAAGGCTTATTCTGAACCTTCGATCTGAGGACGTTTTACTGCAGTCGGTAGTGAACAGACCACAACAGAAGTGTGCTGAGAAATGGGCCAGGAGCGGTTTTACAAGAGATGTAAGAAATGCCGTTGAATTGGCACATGTGGGCTCCTTCCCTTCCCGCTCTCACCAGCTCCGTACCAATGCTTGGCAGCAGAGTTGTCCCCGAGAAGGGACCAGAAGGAAGCAGGCTCTGCGCCAGCCCCGTGAGGAGAGCGCTTCCCGCAGGAGCAGCATACCTGGCGCACTCCTCCCGGGCTTTGGACGACACTGTCTCCTGGAAGAGGGAGCTGCTTTGCTTGAAAAACGGCTCGTACTTCTCTGTCCCATGCGCCGGATAAATGCGCCGGTAGCCGCCCAGGTGGGAGTCCTCGTACTGCTCTGCCTGCGGCAGCCAGCCAGCCTGGCTGCTCTCCAGCTCCTTGCGTCTGCAGAGCAGGAGAAAGCAGGGGCAGGGAGCTGTGGGAGGAGGCTCCGGGTGCTGCCCTGGCTGAGGGCCAATGGCCTGGATGGCGCCTTCCCCTCTTTGGGAGCCTGTCTCACAGGGGTGCCCTGCAGGGACCCAACACACCCCCCCACCTCCTCATCCTCTTCCCATAGAGAGCTGGTGAAGTGTTTCCAGGTCTCTCCCCTGCCACCCAGGTTCACACCCCACCCCTCAGCCTTTCCACCCAACTAATCCAGTTACAAGTTTGGTTAAAATGTGCCTGTTAGCGGTGTGTCTGGTGCCCTGCCAGCCTTGGTTTCATCCTGCTCTGCCACGGCCCATGTCTTCTCACTGGGGACCTGCGGCACAGTGGGGCAGAGCAGTACCTGGGTGCACGGAGAGTCTGTTGGGTCTGGAGGAGCCGTTCCCTTGACCGCTGTTTGTCTTCCTCCAGCACCTTCCTTCTGCTACAGGCGTGCACATTTATCAGGTTGAAGGTATCGCAGAGAAGAGCATCCTTCACCTCGCGGTCCAGGCGAGTGTCCGTGGTGAAGCTGGGAGAGTGGTTCACCTGCCAAAACAAGCAGTGAATCTAACCTGGCAGCTCCCAAGCGCTGCCAGCAGCCAGCTCGCTGGCCCCACGCTGCCCCACTGCTGGCTTCCCAGGGAGCTCCCCCCCTGTAACAGCGACGGGTCCTCTCCTGCAGTGCGATATCACTTGTGCTGCAGGTCACTCAGACCCCACACCCTGCAGGGCTACAGGTGTGGAGCAGCTGTCGTGAATCTGGGACACTGTGACAGGCCAAGGAGTCCTCAGGTTCAGGAAAGCCCCGGCTGTTGGAGAGGGTGTGCAGGAAACAGGACCCTGCGCAGACTACGGCAGGTCACTTGGCTACTCGTCTTTGTAGCCCATTGAATTTTGAGAATGAATTGGCCCTTTGTAATCAGATCAGTTCTGTTCACCCCAGCACCCCTTGTCCTGGAGCCTCCCCCCTCGTTCTGGAGCCAG
Organism: Todiramphus chloris collaris; assembly: GCA_025345505.1. Taxonomy (NCBI): domain Eukaryota; kingdom Metazoa; phylum Chordata; class Aves; order Coraciiformes; family Alcedinidae; genus Todiramphus; species Todiramphus chloris. The sequence continues at coordinate 4,661,013 of JANVCC010000036.1, forward strand.
CTCTGAGCAGCAGACTCCTCCCTCACCTCCAGCAGCCACGGCTTCAACTTTCTGTCCAGCAGAACATCAAACCCCAGTATCTCGAAGCAGGCACAGCCAGTGGTGCGGTTCGGAAAGCAGCTCTGGTAATTGTGCTTCACGACAGGGTGAGCAGAAATAAGAGTCTTTATAATGATATCTTCAATATCTTCCCAGAGTTTTGTGGTGTTGTAGCTGTTATCCACCATCCAGGCATTCAGGGTGGACAGTTTCCTGTGTGGAGGACAGGAGATGGTGAGAGCTGACTTGTCATACCAAGTTTGCTCCTAGAAAGGTGGAGCTAAAAACCAGTGTTTTTAGCGGGATGTGCACCAGGCATCACAGTGCCTGGACGGGACAGTACCTCTTACTGCCTGTTGTCTCATCCTGGACAAAGTTCTCATTACGTTTGTTGATGGCGTAATTGGTCAAATGCATGCAGATGTCATCCTGAGAGAGGAACCACAAGAGACTTTTCATTTCCTTACTGCAGAGCACAGGGAGGAGCAGCCCCATGGGCATTAACCTGGGAGTCAGCTCCACAAATGCCATTCCAGCCCTGGCCTCACCCATGAACAAGGAATCCCCAGGACAGGAGCTGCAGCAGATTTCTGCAGATTCCTCCTGTTCCTTTGCAGAAGACCTCTCCAAGATATGCCCGTATCAGGCTGGCCAGAGAGGTGGTGGGGCCTCCATCTCCGGAGACATTCAAAACCTGCATGGACACATTCCTGTGTGACCTTGTCACCTGCCTTGGCAGGGAGGTTGGGCCAGGTGACCTTCAGATGTCCCTTCCAGCCCCTGTCACCCTGTGATTCTGTGATACACATGTAGCCAGAGGCCCAGGGCATCTCAGGGCAGCCCATGACCGTAGCACAATTCCACTCTACAGTCCACCCTCTGCTGGGATTTTACAGGTTGCAGACCCCTGCCTGGAGATGGGCACAACCAAACTCTGCTCCTTGCCTTCCCAGTTCACCTTCCACCCTCTCCCAGGCTGTTCCATACCACCAGGTCTTCTCCAGGTCCCTCTTTTACACCTGAAGCACAGGCAGACAAGAAAAATGGTGTGGACTTGAGCACACTCATAAAGGGAAGAAGCAGCAGGAATGTTGCCCAGAGACACAATGGGGTCTCCTTCCCTGTCAGGTTCTCAACACCTGACTGGTGAAACCCCAAGAAACTAGACTGGCATTTATTGTTGGACAAGTTTTGAGCAGCAGGTTGTATTCGAGACCATCCAAGATTCCTTCCAAGCAAAACAACTCCATGATTCCATGATAATGATAGTAAACAGCCCAGACATGGGGCCTGGGAGTAGGTCTGCTTTCCTGGAAGTGTTCAAGGGCAGGTTGGACGGGGCTTTGAGCAGCCTGCTCTAGTGGGAGGTGTCCCTGCCCATGGCAGGGTTTGGGAACTAGATGAGCTTTAAGGTCCCTTCCAGCCCAAACTATTCTGGGATTCAGACACCCCTGAAATACCTCCTGTCAGGAGGAGGTACAGAGGGAGGGGGTGTCGTGGTTTGAGTGAGGACAGAACTAATTCTGTTCAGTGATTTTACTTTTCAGCTCCATTCTGAGCGACTGCACCTTCTGCAGTCAGCAGCCTGTTCGCACAGGCAGTGGCTGCTTCTGGCACTGAGAACACCCCATGGGCAGAGTCACTGCCAAGGGCTGGGGTGCACTTCTGGATCTCGTGCACCACATTGCGGGGTGCAGAAAGTGAAAGGCTGCACCTTCAGGGAGGAGCAGGCAGGACAGGGCACCCCAAACTGACCAACGAGGGACTCCAGCCCATGGATGGCATATTCGGTATACAGCTGAGGGATCACAAGGGTCTCGTCCCTCTCTTTGCCCTCTTGGCCTGCTTTGCCAGTTTTGCTCAGGTCGTCTTCCTGTTTCTTCCTCAGAGCATCCCAGGAGGCCTCTCTCCATTCTGCCTTCGATCCCGGTCTGTGTGTTCCTGAACCTGGTATCAGAACCCAGCTCCTGCTGCGGGGCCCAGTCTGGGACTGGCCTAGTGCCTGCCCCACAGCATCAGTGGTGACGGTGATGGAATTACCATCAGGGGGTTGTGTTCCATACTGGTTTTGTACGTATTTGTATATATTCCACTATTTTAATTTTCATTAAAGCTGTTCTAGTTTTCTTTTCTACTGGCTGAGTCTCTCTCCCTTATTCCTTTTCCCTTCCCCTCTGGGGAGGGAGGGGGGTTAACAGAGAGTGTCTGTTATAGGTCTAAGGGGCCGCCCTGACCCTAAACCATGACAAGGGGGAACAAGAAGAAGAAAGCTGGCTCCCGTGAAAACCACCAGTCCCAGTCTTTTCAAGGTCTGGAATGCCACTGGGACAAATGAGGAACTAACACCTACAGATACTATGTGAGTTTTTTGGAAACTTCCCTTTTTTACCAGGTTTCTGCTGCTGGGATCGATGTACCTCATGGTGGCAAACCGGGCCAGCCCCTCCTTGTAGATAAAAATCCTGAGCGGGTCACACGACGTGACCAGCACGTAGATACGCATGTCAAACTTAAAGCCATCTATAAGGAAAGGCTGTGAGAAAAAAGGCAGGAGGAAGCATGAGAGAAGGAAACACATCCAGGCCCCGCTGCTGACTCCTCGAGGGGGGAGAGCTCCCACCGGCTGCAGACACCCCCGTGTCCCAGCAGATCCAGGAAGGTGCAGGACTCAAGGAGGGGGGTTGCTGGTGGAGCTGGGATGCTGTGATCCCCCACCCGTGTCTGGAGAGGGTCTCACTCACCTTAGAGATGTACTGCTGGCAGATCATGTGCTCTGCATGTCTGATCTCCTCTGGATTGGGTGTTATGAAGATGCCTCTCCCCTGGCAGCTGCTCTCCGGCTTGCAGATGAATATTCTGTTTTTCCTGGTGCGTCTGTAGGCCTGGAAATTGCTGTAGCTGTGAAAGGAAGGGGGGACTGTTACACGCTGCAAATAACCAGTCCCTGAACTCTCTCATAAAAGCTGGGGACCCCAACAATGGTGCCAGGGGCTGGCACGGACCAAACTCCTGCCACAGAGGAATAGTGACCTGGTCCAGATCTACACCGTATAAAATTTGTCCTTGTGCAACCTGGCAAAGCTCCCCTGTTTCCACCACACATCTCCACCTCTGCTGGGAGGTTCATAGGAAGTGCTCACCACAGGGCATACAGGAGCCAGTAAGACTTTTGGCTCTGTTGCCACAGGAGAGTAGCAGAAAATAAACAAGCCCTGGCTGCAAAGGAGGAGGACACGAATCTTTACACCCACTTTGCATAGAATCACAGAGTCGTTTTGGTTGGAAAAGACATTTCAGCTCATGGAGCCCAACCATTCCCCCAGCACTGCCAGGGCACCACTGACCCCTGTCCCTCAGCACCACAGCTCCATGGCTTGGAAACCCCTCCAGGGGTCACGGGGACTCCACCACTGCCCTGGGCAGCCTGGCACAGCCCTGGACATCCCTGGAGGAGCTGAAATTGTTCCTCAGCTCCAACCTAAACCTTTCCTGGGGCAACGTGAGGCCGGTTGCTCTTGTCCTGTCCCTTGGGAGCGGAGCCCAATGCCCCCCCCTATCGCCAGGGCCCCACTCTCAGCTGCGTTACCGCGCGTCACTCACTCAGCCGGCAGGCACCAGGTACGGGGAAATATGTTGTACTCCTTGGGGAAGAGCCGGAGCATGCGGTTAAGGTTGCGCGCCAGCAAGTCCTTACGGCAGATCTCTATCATGCCAGGAAAGTGGTTGATTTTCTGAAAGAGGTGCAGATAAAACAGATCAGCCACAGACCCGTGAGGATCCTCCTCAAGAGCCAGAGAAAGCCCGGGTGCAGAGAAGCCAGCACGTAGAACGGGTAGCGGCACCTTGAACGTCTGCCAAGGGACAAGGTTATGCTACAACCGCTTCATCTGCGTGTCACCACTGTGATTTATCTGTTCGCCCCATCGCCACCCTGCAGCTCTCCCTCCCCAGGGCATCGTTTGCCACTGAGAAATGTTGATTTTGTGTTAAAGGGGCTGGCGGGTTTCCAGTTCACACCGCCAACTGCTGAGGCATGACTGAGGGCTCCACACCGGAGACACAACAGAAGTCAAAGCTCATGAACCTTCACCTCTTGGAACTGATGCATAGAAGGGGCCAAGTGTGCGAGTTCCCTAAAATCCCAGACTGGTTTGGGTGGGAAGCGACCTTTCAAGCTCATCTCATCCAACCCCCCTGCACTGATCAGGGACATCTGCAACTAGAGCAGGGTGCTCAGAGTCCCAGCCAACCTGACCTTGAATGTCTCCAGGGATGGGGCCTCCACCACCTCCCTGGGCAACCTGTTTGTGTTCCACCAGTTTGGACACTTCTTTCATTCTGCAGCACATCATTCCACTTACAGCCCCTGTCCCACTTCCTGCTGGTGCTTGGGCTGCTGGGCAGCCTTTCTGGGGGGGGGGATACTTACCTGAAACCGCTTCATTTCCATGACACGCTCCAGAGAGACCGAGTAGTCTGTCCAGTACAGCGTCCACTCCTCATTTTCCCCCACTTCTTTCAGCCCGCAGCACCGTGCCGCCCGCCGCACTGCATCAGAGCAAGCAGACCACAGGGGCCCCACATGGGATGTGACTGCCAGGGATTGTTACACCCCCACAATAACCAGAGAACAAACCTCTCCGGGCTGCCATTGTACTCCGAGATCAGGGTATTTGTGGGACCCTTCGGGAGGGGTCAGAAACACGAGCTTTACCCTGCCAAACCCACCCTGCGTTCTGGCTGTTGTACTGGGGACCATCAGTCCCCTAAATCCACAGGCTTTGGGGTCCCAGTGCACCCCCTGAACTACAGCACCCTTGAATCCACTGCGGGTTCCACATCACACAGGCAGAAACAAGTCTTCTGAAGGTATGAGTTCCACCTTCAAAATCACGAGCTACTTGGCAGCGGAGCAGACAAGCTCTGGAGCAGAACGTGGCTCCAGTTGGTGCCAGCTCTGAATTTGGCCTCTCATGGGGCTGGGGAGTCGATGAAGGTCAATGCCACGCCACCACCCGCTGCAGGTCCCCATCCACCTCCTGTCACCGCACAGCCCAAGGTGAAACACAGGGCACCTGTCCCTCTATAAAATCTGCATTCCTCAGGCAGCTGTGAACTTCAACAACACCCGGGTGGTTGTTCTGCTAGAACAGTCGCTGGAGAGTGACAGCCATCGAATGCCAGGAGTCTGTGTTCTCGGAGGGCACAGCCCGTGGCAGCAGAGGGGAGCAGGACAGGAGAGGGGACCAGCTCTCTGGAGCGCCCAGTGGAGACGGGCGGTAAAGGGAGGGGTTCCGAGTGCTGAGCCCGCCTGTTCCATCACCGGCTTTACGTTAGAGAGCTCTCACACCACTGCCCCAAGTGCAGGCACCAGCTTGGCATCGTAACGGCCCCAAACTAGACCTTTCTCACCCATTTTAGCAGATGTTTGGCAAACATAGACGTTTGTGGGGCTGCTGTGGCACATTCTGTGCCTTCTTAAACCAGAGGGCACCTCAGTCCACTGGGGTCCCAGTCACTGGCAACCAGCAAACAGGTAAACACATGGAAATTTGGTACCAGCGCTCCCAAAGAGCTGCTGTTGATGCGAAGGGACGTCCTGCAGCACCTCGGACTTACCGCTCTCGTACTTGCAGCTGGTCAAGTTGATGGAGGGAACGCTGGAACGGAAAGAGACAACAGAAGAGCTGCTCAGCGAGGAACTGGGGCCCCATCCTGGGTGCAAAGGAGGAAGGGGAACAACTGCATTCTGCTCGCTCTGCGCTCCAGAGCAAACGGACAGATCTCACCCAGAGCCAGGGTGGGATCGAGGAGCCGCGAGGGGACACGGCAACGGGGATTCCTGACCACGGGACGCGTCACGCTCGGGATTACTGGGACAACCGGAGGGAAAGAGCCTTTATTTTCTGACTCGGGAAGCCTCTCTGGCGCCGAGGTGGAGGGTGCCCGGCTGAGCGTTGTCCCTCGGTGCTGGGCCCTCCCCCCGCAGCCCCGGGGCCGCACCCCGCCGGGACCGGGACCGAACGTGAGCCAGGCGGGTGTGTGGGCACGGGCAGAGCCCGGCCCCAGGGCTATGCTAACGGCAGACAGACGGACAGGGCCCGGCCCCAGGGCCATGCTAACGGCAGACAGGCGGACAGGCGGGCAGGCCCCCGAGGTGCCGGCGGAACGCGGGCACAACGGCCCGGGGCGGGGTGGGCTGATGCCCGCTCGGCCGCCTCCCGCCCTCCCCACAGCACTCGCCTGCGCTTCCTCCGCCTCCTCCGCGGCTCGGGGCCGGGAGGGCCGCCGGGGGCAGCGGGAAGATCCGGGGGGGTTCCCGGGGCCGGTGCCCCCCCGCAGCCCGCGTCCATGGCGGACGCCGTTCCCATGGCGACGGGGCCGCACCCGCCGGGGGCGGGGCCAGACCAGGGGCGGGGCTACAGAGACCCCGGCGCCGCCGCTCCCCAGGAGGTCACGTGATCACAGCCTTCCCGCACGCGCACCGCTGCTCGCAGCGCCCCCTGGCGGGCGGGGCCGGTGCCGGTCCCGGTGCGGAGGCAGCTCCGCCGCTCCCGGTGCCGGTCAGCGCGCCAGCAGCCGCGACAGGTCCTCGCCGAGGCGCAGCAGCTCCGGCTGTGGGAGGAGGTGCTCGTGGATGGCGCGCAGGGCCTCCTCCTCGGTGATGTCCCGGTAGAGCGCTGCCGCCGGTACCGGCAGGTGCCCCGCCAGCTCGCAGAGCGCCACGTTGAAGGCCTCGCCCGCCTTGGAGCCGAAGCTGGGTCTGCGCGCCCACAGCAGCACCCGCAGCCCCCGCCCCGGCCCGGCCCCCTCCGGCGGGTCGCCCCGTGTGATGAAGACGTTGTAGGCCAGGCCGGTACCGGTGATGTGCTCTGCCGCCCGGCACACGTCCCGGGCCACCGCCTCCAGCTCGGCGGGGCCGGAGGCGTAGAAAAGGAAGCCGGGGGCCGGGACGCCGCTCAGGAGGAGGCTGAGGCGGCGGTGCGGGCAGAGGGGCTTGGCGGGCGCGGCCTCCACCGGCAGCGGGTGGCCCAGGTAGAAGCCGTGCAGGTGGAGGTGGTTGACCGAGGCGTAGCCGCCCAGCCCGTTGAAGCCCAGGCGGAAGCCGGGGTGGGCGCTGAGCAGCGCCGCCTCCAGCCCCCCGAGCAGCACCGGCGCCGTCAGGGCCTGCGGCAGCTTCCGGCCCGGCTCCGGCAGCAGCAGGACGTGGCCCCGCTCCAGCGGGCTGACGTTGATGGCCACCAGCAGCGGGTCCGGGGCCGCGGGGCCGTTCCCCGCCGCCCTGCGCAGGCGGAGCAGCAGCTCGCCGGGGCGCAGCCGGGTGAAGTTGAAGGCCGCAGGGTCGAAGGGCTGGCGGAGGCTGTGGACGGGCTGCGGCGCACGGCGCTCGGTGCCGCGCTGGACGTTGAGCTGGGCCACCAGGCGCAGGGGCCCGGGCAGGACGCGGGTGGGCAGCGGCCCCAGCCGGTACCGGAACAAGCCCCGCTCCATCCTGTCGTCCCAGCCCTCCAGCAGCGCCCGGTCGAAGCGGGACGGCGCGGAGCCCGGCTCGCCCTCCCAGCCGGCGCCCCGCAGGATGAAGTCCCGCTCCCCGTACACGAACTCCTCGGCACTCGGGCCGGACGGCTCCTCACTCGCTGCTGCTGCTGCTGCTGCTGCCGCCGCTGCTGCCGCCGCCGCCATGCCGGTTCCGCGCGGAGCCGGGTCTGCTGGCGCGGGCCAATGACGGCGGGAAGGGGCGTGGCCGATGCGGGGGCGTGTCCCGGGGGGCGGGGCGTTGCCATGGCAGCGGCTGGAGTGACGTGCGAGGCGGAAGCGGCGCCGGCGCCATGGGGGGCTCGGCCAGCCTGCTGCCGCGGGAAGCGCTGGGCGAGTACCAGGTGCGGGGCACCGGCACCACCGGGATCGCCGGGACCGGCACCGGGAGAGTCCCGCGGGGGTGGGGCTGGGGGCTCGGCCGTGGGGTGGGCACGGGGCGGGGTGCGGCGTGACCCTGGGGCGGAAGGTGCCACGAGGCCACAGGCCCCGCGGGCCAGGCCCCGGTGCTCGGTGCTGAGCTCGCTCTCCCCGCAGGAGCTGACGTTCCTGAGCAAGCAGGAGATCCTGCTGTAAGTACCGCTGCGGGGTGCGGGTTTGCTCCCCTCGGTCCGCACGGGTGGGAGGGCTGCCCCCGGCCCTGCTCCGCTGCTTCCCCCTCGCTGAGGAGCCGCTCGACGCCAGGCAGGTGGCAGGAGGCGCCGAGAGAGGCTGGGCCGCGGGTGAAGGTCCCTGGGTGTTGGCGGTGGCACAGGGCGCGGGCCTGGCTGGTGACGCCCTGCGGAGAGCGGGTGCTGGCTGCACAGTGGGGCGCTGGCTGCGGGGCCAGCCTGGAGGCAGCTCCTTCCCGCCCCGAAGTCTGAGCGATCTGGAGCGGGCAGCAGCAGGGCCAGCTCCTCTCGCCGGCACCAGCCATTTGGGTCTCTGGAGCAGAGGCAGTGGCGCTGACTTGGCGGGACCACCCGGGCTGGCTCTGGGCACAGCTGGCAGGGAGCTGTGGGAAACGGGCCGTGCGCCGCTGGGAAGAGCTGCCTGCGCTGCCTGTGCCCAGAGGGGCAGCCTCCCGCGCCACAGAGCATCTCTTGTTCTTGCCTCTTCAAGTGCCTACAAGAGGTTCAGTGAACTGCTGCCAAAGGAGGAGAGGGCGAATGCCTGTGCTGTACGGGTTCCCAAGAGCCAGATCCTGACACTGCCAGAACTGCGGGTACGGGACCTGGTGTCTGCCAGGCACTTGTTGCTGCTCCCTGGCCCCGGGCGGGTTCGGGCAAGGCTGTTTACGTGCCACGGTGCTGCTGCTCTGCCCTCGATGTGCCGCTCTGTGCCAGACCGCTGTCCAGGGAGGCATGGTGGGCTGCTGGCAGACACGGGGCAACTGGCCTGGCACTGCCCTGAACCAGTCCCTGTATTGGCAGGCAAACCCCTTCCGGCACCGGATCTGCCGCGTGTTCTCCACCTCCGAGCACGGGGATGACAGCATGTCCTTTGAAGACTTCCTCGATATGCTGAGCGTCTTCAGTGACTCTGCTACCTCGGACATCAAATCCCACTATGCCTTCCGCATCTTTGGTAAGGCTGGCGGGGTGGAGGCAGGAGGGGTGTGGGGTGGAACTGTCTTCAGAAGGGCTGGCAGTGCCATCACAGCACCCACTGGGATGGGGGCTTTAGGAACTCCCCATGGGAGGTGCTGGCTTGGTGCGATGACGTGCATCAAGAGGTCCTTGGGTTGCTCAGGCCTGCTCCTTACTGAGCGCAGGTGCTCATGACTGTCTAGGGTCACTGTAGCCCTGCTGAAATGTAACTTTCCCCAAAGACTTCGATGATGATGGAACTCTGGACAGAAAGGACCTGGAGAAGCTGGTGGACTGTCTGACGGGGCAAGGTGAGGAGTCGAAACTGAGCAATGTGGAGATGGAGCAGCTTATCCGAAACGTGAGGACCACCTGGTAGGGCATGAGCCACGGCATAGTCCCAGCCACCCAGAGCTTACCACTTGCCTTTCCTTCCCCTCCAGATCCTGGAGGAGTCTGACATTGACAAGGATGGCACCATCAACCTCTCTGAGTTCCAGCATGTGGTCTCCCGTTCCCCAGACTTCGCCAGGTACAGCTTGTCCTGGGGTGTGCATCTGGGGGGTTCTCCTGACCAGACTGCCCCGCCAGCACTGGGGCAGAGCGCTTGGTGGCCATGGGACAAGGACACCCTGACGAAGCCTCCCTCGCAGAGGAGAGTTGCGTCCCTTGCTGGCTCTGCAAAGCCTCCCCCATGCAGGGTAGTGCCACATCCCTGCGGCACCAGCCACTCACAAACCACTCGTGTGTGACCCAGCAGGGAGGTGCAGAACTTGCCATGTTTGTCTCTTGCAGCTCCTTCAAGATCGTCCTGTGAGCGCGCTGCGGCTCTCCAGCAGTCGCTCATCCAGCTGCTGCAGCTCTTCGTGGTCTCAGCTGTTTCCTTTTCCAGCGAGCGGAGGCCCCCCGCTCCTCGCCAGCCACCCCGTGCCTTGGGCAGGGCACCCTCCTGCTCCCCTTCCACACCCAACCAGATGGCAGAAGAGGTGGGGCCCTGGGAAGTTGCTTTCCCAGCAGCTGCTCTGCTCTCCCAGGACCAGATTTTAACTCCTTACTCAAACTGGGAGCAGCTCTGTGGGCAGGGCCAGGCACACAGAGGTGCTCCTGGACAGGGCCACCCAGTACTCAGACCCACTTGTGCCTTCAGAAGCAGGTAGGGAGCTGCCTCCCCCCACCAAGTCCCTGCCCAGCTTCCCAGGGGCCTCCTGGGAACACAGATCCATTTGAGCAATAACCCAAACGTCGATCTGTTTTTATGAGCAATAACCCAAACATGGATCTATTTTTCTGAGCAATAACACAAATGTGGATCTATTTTTCTAAGCAATAACCCAAACGTGGATCTATTTTTCTAACCAGTAACCCAAACACAGGTCTATTTTTTCTAAGCAGTAACCCAGATGTGGATCCATTTGAGCAATAACCCAAACGGGGATCCATTTTTCTAAGCAACAACCCCAAGATGGATCTATTCCTCCAAGCAATAACTCAACCGTGGTGCTGGAGCTGTGCCACCCCGGAAGCAGAGCCGTCCCCCCGCAGCTGCCCAGGACTCATGGCACCTTCCCGCCCCAGGGATTGCAGCCGCACTTGCCCCAGGGATGCTCAGTGCCCCGCTCTCCTTTTCCTTGCCCTCTGCGCCCTCCTCTGCCTCCAGCTCAGCAGCTGCTCTGCCTGCCCTGGCCTCTTCCTCCCCCTGCTCCTGCGAGGACACAAATAAAGGGCTCCGGTTTCACCCTCTGCTCTGTGCCGCCTTTGTCTGGCTGCGGGGATGGCGGGGGCCGCTCCGGCAGCGCCGCGGGACGGGTGCCACGCGGGGTGCTGGGGACACAGCCTCCTGCCAGGCCCCTCGGCCTGTGCCAGCTGCAGCTCCCACGTCCTGCTCAGTGACAGCCCCTTCTGTGGGCCACCTCCCTCCTCCACAGTTAAGGGTTGTTCCCAGCGGCACAAAGAGCTCGGCAGCTCCGGAGCGAGAGGCACAAAGGGAAATCCAGGGCAGGCAGCGCTACCTTTGCTGCGGCAGCGCCGGAGCTTTTGTATCTGCTCAGCCATCGGGCTCTGCCCTGGCCCGCTGCCAGCCACGGGCAACGGCCCTGCCTGGGCTCTGCTGCGAGCCCCTGGCCACCCCGGCCGCCTTCCCACCGCCCCAGCAAGCCACTCGGCGAGGCCACGTCTGGGCTGCAGCACATGCTGGAGCCAGTGCGGTGCCAGCGCCTGGGGCCCAGCTCACCCCACAGGAGTGCCCGCGCTGGGGCAGAGCAGCTGCTGGCTGTGCGGGGGTGTCGCAGGGTGCCAGGGCTGCCAGCTGTCTCGGGGTGTCTCAGGGTGCTGAGGCTGGCAGCTGCCTCTGGCTGACGGCTGTCCTAGGGTGCCAGGGCTGCTGGCTGTCTCATGCCAAGGCTGGTGGCTGTCTTGGGGTGTTCTTGGTGTTCTGGGGCGGGCAGCTGTCTTGGTGTGCCAGAGTTGCTGGCTGTCTCGGGGTGCTGCGGCTGGCAGCGGTCTGGGGTTGTGTCAGGGTTCCATGGCTGGCGGCAGTCAGCGTGTCTCAGGGTTCCGTGGTTGGTGGCTGGGTTGCGATGTCTCAGGGTGTCTCGGAGTGCCGTTGCGGTGGTTTCTCACGCACTGGCTCCTCGCTCCTGGCAGTGCTGGCCCTTCCAGCTCGGTGCCCTGCAGTGCTGACAGTATCTGCCCGCTGTGGCCTGCGCCTCTGTGGCCCCGGGGGCCGTGTCTGCTGGCACAGCACCAGCCACCGCCTCCGGTGGCTTTTTTGATGTCCCAGAACAGGCTGGGCAGGAAGCTTGGTGCACTGGTCCAGCTGGGAGCCAGGCAGTGCCGGTCCCTGGGGGGGAGCCTGCCTCGACGTGCCAGCTCAGCCTGGGGTTCGCTGCTCCCCCAGCCCCCCTGCTCACGCTGCTGGCGCTTCCCAGGCGTGAGGGCTTGCGAGCAGCAACGCAGGTCCCAGTCCCAGCCCCCATGGAGTCAAGTCCCACTGGCAAAGTAGGATGGGGCCAAGGACCTGCTCCCTGGGCTGGCAGCGGGGTCCCACGTGCAGCATGACACCGTGGTCGCAGGGAAGGGGGGGCTGTAGCCCTTCTCCTGCCTGAGGCTGACCCGCTTCCAGCCTCAGGCACCCACTTCTCTTCCTCCCAGTCACCTCTGCCTTCCTCCACTTCTCACAGTACTGGGACGACACCAGCCCCTCACTGTCCCCACTGCAGCACCTGCCACCTCCACACAGGGCTCCAGAACAGCCGAGGGCTGTGCAAGCTCACTGCCGTGGGCGCAGGACACCCTAACAGTGGGGTCACGGGGACCCCACTGGGTTGGACTTGATGATCTCAAAGGTTTCCTCCAACCAGAAGGATTCTGTGACCCTCTGACCTCAGCCCTGGGCAGCATCACTGCAAGGGCCACCTCCCTGTGGGGACCCATCTGCCCCAGCCCAATGCTTGTCCAAGCACACAGTGACATTGCTGACTGCAGGAGACCAGCACAACCCTCCTGCCCTGTCCGTCCATCCCTCCCTGTCCAGGCAAGGAGCTGATCTGCCCCTGACCCAAGCCAGAGCTGGACACGGTTACTCTCCATGGGGCAGCTGGCATGGTCCCAGGAAGGGCCCCAGCACCACACACGCGTCCAAAGGAGACACCTGGACTTTATATAAAAACCACAGACGTTTCTGCACACGCACATGGGGACGCGGGGACGAGTCGCTGCCCAGCCCGGCGCGGGGCCAGCACCGCTGCCCTGCTCCCCGCCCCGGGGACACGATTCACATTTTCAACGTCTTAAAAACGAACCAAGCACAGACACACAGCACATGCCACAGGGTGGCTGCACGCGTGGCTCTGGGTCCCGCAGCGGGACGTCACAGTGAGTCGGGGCACGAGTGGGCCGTGGCCGCCCCCTCCTGCCCTCTGCATAGAGGGTGCCAGGGCCCCACGAAGCCGGTGCAACCGGGGCCGCGCCAGCAGCCAGAGCCGCATCCATCGCCGCGGGCAGGACTCCTGGCTGGGGGAAAAGTCCCATGCGTCCCTGGAAGGCACACGGCGCCCCTCGCACCCAGAGCCGCCGTCGCGGCAGCCAAGGTGATGCCCGCAGAGCTCCCAGGGGAGCTGAGCCCCGTGGGGACGCGGCGAGTCCGTACCCGGCCGGCTGGGCGGGTGCCACAGCGGGGCACAGTCTCCAGGCATGCACACACAGACAACGGGAACCCCGGCCACAGAGCCGCGGCCCGTCGAGGCTCAGCAGAGCAGAGGCGGTGGTGGGTGAGGTCTCGGCTCTCGTCCCCATCACACCACCGAGTCCTGGATCTCAGAGCCCAGGCGCACCCGGGGTCTTTGGCAGGCAGGAGACACCTCCACGAAGCTGTCCCGGATGTGGAGGGGCCTCTTCTCCGACTCGGAGAAGGCGCGCGGGGGGCCCGGGGGCTCGTGAACAGGGGTGCTGACGATGTAGTTGTCCTGCAGGGCCTGGTAGCCCTTGTGCTCGGGCACCGCGCTGGGCAGGCTGCTACCATTCAGGGGCAGGCTCTCCACTGGCTTGCGGGGTGGCTTCTGGTGCCGGCCGGGGTCACCGGGCTCCAGCAAGGCTTTCATGCCATCGCGGTGCCGGTGCAGGAGGAAAAGGGCCAGCACGAGGAGAGTGGTGGCGAAGAGCACACACATCACCAGGAACTCGGTCCAGTAGGTCTTGCCATCCAGCCGGGCCGCAGCGCTGCCCACCGCTGAGGTGCTCCGGGATGTGCTGACCGTCTCCAGGGTGTCATGGCCGGCGACCATCTTCCTGCCGGGGTCCGGTAGCCCACCGGCCAGCTCCTGCACGCCCACGCAGTAGCTGGCCATCAGCTTGCGGAAGCCTTCCTCCAGCGACCAGCACTCGTAGGTGCCCGCCCGCTCGGGGCTGCCCACCAGGATGAGGGCCCCGTCGGGCAGCACCAGGTAGGAGGTGTTAACGGGTGCTCCGTTGTGCAGCCAGCGCCGTGACGCCAGGTTGGAGAGCGGCCGGCACGGCAGTGGCCGCACCGCGTTGGGCAGCAGCTGGATCCGTTGGCACGGGGCACCCGAGGCTGTGGGGAGAGAACCCATAGGGACGTCAGCGAGAGCACAGGGACCCCAGCCACAGGCAAGAAAGTGGTGGGGGGTGCCAAGCAGGAGCTCAGGATCCCTCAGGGCACACTGGGCTGGCAGCAGCCCCAGCCCCAGGGCAGCACCCGTAGGAGCTCACCTGGGGGCAGGAGAACACGGGGACGGGGCTGGGAGATGTTGGCCAGCTGGCAGAGCCGCTCCGTGTCAGCATCCTCGATGTCCTGTGCCCAGAGCCTGGGGACAGAGAGGGGTCAGGGCGGTGGGGTGCCGTGGGGCGTGGGGGGACTGGGAGGGGGTGCAGCACTTACTGGGGGTGTGCTGGGGGGTGCAGGGTGGCCCTGCGGCAGGCACCCCGGCTCCAGGCACAGAAGGGGTCCCGTGCCAGCACGCACTCGCCACAGCTGCGGTACAGGCTGCAGTTGGCGAAGGGCACCTGAGCCACTGCCGTGTAGGTGGCGGCGTAGACCAGGCCCTGCAGGAGGGGACACAGCAGGGTCAGAGGGTGTCCCCAGTCCCTGCATGGGGCAGTGAGATTGGCTCCTGCATAGCCCAGCCCTCCCAGGATCTTGGGCCACCAGCCCACGAAGAGGACCTGCCCCAAGCAGGCTGATCCCACAGCATCACAGAACCATAGAATGGTTTTGGTTGGAGCCATGTTCCATAGAATAGTTTTGAGCTCATGGAGTCCAACAGTTCCCCCAGCACTGCCAGGGCACCACTGACCCATGGCCCTCAGCACCACAGCTCCATGGCTTGGAAACCCCTCCAGGGATCACGGGGACTCCACCACTGCCCTGGGCAGCCTGGGACAGCCCTGGACAACCCTGGAGGGAAAGAAATTGTTCCTCAGCTCCAACCTAAACCTCCCCTGGGGCAACTTGAGGCCATTACCTCTTGTCCTGTCACTTATTCCTTGGGAGAACAGACCAACCCTCCCCTCACCCCAGCCCCATCATGCCCGTGCTCAGTTCCTGCCTGGTCATGGTCCAGCAGCAGCTGTAGAACAGGCTGCCCGGTGGGGAAGAGCCGGATCTCCTCGATGATGTGCACGCCATGGTTCACACGCACAGCCTTGTGCAACCGGCCATCATCTGCCAACACAAAGGGCCACGCTGAGCAGGGCCAGGGGCACCCAGCGCACTGGCACCCACCCCGTCGGCCACCTGCAGTTCCACCCACCCGTGCCCAGGAAGAGGACGTCGTAGGTGCCGTGGAGGCCCTGTGCGCGGTGGACACCGATCTGCTGGTAGCGCAGGCGGCTCTGCAGCAGCAGCGGCTGGCTGCGCACAGGGCTGTCCATCAGGAAGTGGTCCTTGATGAAGTTCAGCACCCGGTCTGGCATCTGGAGGGACGAGTTGATCTTCAGGTGCCGCGTGTGGGTGGTGATGCACTGGGAAGAGAGGAAGGGGCTCGGATGGGGTGCGGGGCTGTGGGTGGGCAGCCATGCCACGGTGACCACCGTAAGTAAGAGAGCTCGAGGGGCTGCCCCATGTCCTGCACCCGGGCAAGTGTCGAGGAGGCACCTACCGTGCCTGGCCGGGGCTCTGGCACGGGGCCAGTGTCCGTGTACCACTGCTGCGTCTCACGGTTCACCTCCTTGTAGAGCCCGCTGAAGGCTCGCTGCACGCTGCGCATGGGGAAGGCACACACGGCCGAGCTGCCCAGGCCCCCCTTGTTCCTAGCAGGACAGAGGCAAAGCCCACGGCCAGATCAGGGACCCCAGCCCCACCGAGCCCCCCGCACAGCCAGAGCTGACCCGGCTCCCATGTCCCTTGCCCACCCCTCACCACTGCGAGGTGAAGACCCCATAGAAGAGCGTCTCCCTCCAGTGCAGCTCGCCCGGGGTGAGCACGAAGACATCCTGCAGCACGTTGAAGGGGAAGCCGTCCTCGGGATGCGAGCAGAGCAGCTGTGCTTTCAGGAAGGTTGTCCACCGCCGCTGCAGCACACGCTCCCCGCCCTGGTCCCCCTGCGTGGCACAGCGGGTCAGGGCACCATGCCACAGCATTGGGGAGCCCTGCAGGGTGGGCCTGTCTGTCCCAGGGTTGGGGAGGCACAAGTGAAGCAATGTCTGAGGTGCCCAGGGCGCAGAAAACAGAATCCAAGAGGAGGACGGGGTTCCCATCCCCTCTGGCGAGGCGGGGGAGGAGACAGGTAAGGCTTGTTGCCACCAATGTGGCCAGAGGGAGCAGTGGGCTCGAGCCACAGCTCTAGACTGGGCACTTCATCTGCCCCAGAGGGGTCTCCCCCGGGCACTGGCCCCTTCCTGGGGTGTCCAGACGTGCAGGGCGGTCCCACATCCCCCCACACCTGCCCCCGCTGCCCAGCGCCCACCTTGCACACGCGCGCAATGCGGGAGACGATGGTGTTCTCAAAGTAGTCAAACTCCTTGCCGGTCTCGCTGAAGAAGAAGTAGACCTTGTCATCGTCACCCTCGGGGTTGCCAGCAGGCAGGCTCTCCCGTAGGTAGGCTGAGCCCACGAACACCGGGTCTGGGGACAGAGGCACCCTCAGCATCATCTCACCGCCGGGGCCATCCCCATCCCCACGCCTCCCCCACCCCGGGGGATGTGCCCCCGACCCGCCATGCTGGCCCCGGCTCCCACCCTGCAGCCAGTTGAGGGAATTCTCTGTCTTGAGGGCGATGCGGCTCTCCTGGCTGCGGTAGATGGTCGGCTCGTTGCCTTGGAAGTTGCTGACGGTCCCGGCATAGAGCTCACCATCTGCCAAAGAGACGCTCCCGCTGGGACCCGGCCCACACGGCCCGGCACAGCCCTGCTCCCCTGCCGGGGTCCATGCCATGCCGGCCTGGCCCCAGGTCAGCACGGCTGAGCCGCTGGAGCACTGCCGGGAGGACGAGGGTCACCGAGCCTTACCGACCATGACGGCCGTGGAGCGGTACTCGGGGTCAAAGGGGCACCGTCCCTTCCCATCCTCCAGCAGCACCTTCCCTGACGCGTCCCGCTCCAGGCTGAAGCTCTGCGTGTTCTGCAACGGGACCGGGCAGTGAGCTGGCAGCACCCACCCAGGACCCCCACGGTGGAAGGGGATCCACACCTCCACCCCCGGCCCCGCTCCCCGTGCTCACGATGTAGGCGCAGGCTGGGCTGAAGGCACAGGTCCCGCAGGTATAGAGGTGGGTGCTGTTCAGCCGCAGCAGCATCTTGATGTAGTTGTGACAGTCTCTCTGCAGGGGTGAGAGGAACCGGCTCAGCCCGTCCTGCCCACACAGACCCCAGCACAGGGCACTGCCCGCTCCTCTGCAGGGCCCAGACACCCCCACCGGCAGCAGGGCTCACCTGGGGGTCCTTGCCCTTGAACACGCACTGCCTCTTCTTCTCCTCATCTGCACCCCATGTAAGCTGTGGAGAGGGGACAGTCACTGGGATCCCACCGGCACTGGCTGCTCCCCACAGGCCACCCTCCTCGGGCTGGCAGAGCTCGTCCCTGCCAGCATCAAACTCCTCCCTGCCCCAACCGGGCTGGCGAGGCAGGTGCTGGCTATGCCGGGCATGGCCAGGAAGGACACCTCTGCGCTGTGCCACCAGCTCCTTGCACAGACCCCGAGCACCACAGAAGGGACCCCAGAACCAGAGCTGGCTTATTCCCCCTTCCCTCCATGGCCCCACACAGGGCTCAGCTCCCGTCCGTAGGCTCACCCTACGAGCTGGTGTCCCAGGCTGGAAGTGGCTGGTGTTGATGGCAAGGAGCAGCTCGCGTGCCCCCACGTAGAGAGTCCTGCCATCCGAGCTCAGCAGCAGGGCTGTGTAGTTGGTCACACCGGGCACCTCAAACCGCTGCACGACCCGCTCGGACGAGTCTGGGGAGGGAGAGATATGGGCATCAGCCTGGTGCGGGTCAGCACACAAACCCCCCGGGGCCCCTGCGCCATGGCTCACTCCTGCCCCACTGCTCAGCACCACTGTCCCAGCCTCACACCTTGGAGGAGCTGCCAGGGCCAGATCTGGCTCTCCCCACAAGGTCAGCAGCTCCGCAGGGAAATGAGCATGGCTAGGACAGCGCCTGAGGGCAGCCACCGCCTTGTCCCAGCCCTGGGGACACCCCTGGGACACGCCACAGCAGCCCTGCCCAACACTCTGCACTCTGGCCACGTCTGCGCTCACCCGGCCACACAGGGCTCAGTTACAGCGGGGAGAGCCGCTGCTCGCTGCAGCCCACGGCAGCCCCAGCGGCCACCGGTGCCGGACGCCGGGGCAGAGGCTGAGTCACAGAGCACCCGTCCCGCGTGGGTGGCCTGGCCCCGGAAGCCTTTCCTCTCTCCCACAGCCGCTCTGAATCAGATGGGCCCGGCTGTGTCAGCGGGACACGTCGGGCTGACTCATGCTACCTACTCCCTCACCCCTGTGCCCCGGGGATGCCCCAACCTTCCCCGACCCCCTGCTGGGATGGCCCCAGGGCTCCCGTGAACCACAGCTCAGTGCCAGCCACCATGAGGGCTTGGGGTGCCACAGTGCCAGTGGTGCTGGACCCCATTCCTCTCCCACTCCCTGGTCGCTCCATGAGACTCATGTGGGACAGGGGCATCTCCCCCATCCCCGGGGGCTGTTTGGTCCTGGCCCATCACCAGTCCTGGCTCTCCCACAGCAGCACAGAGTGGGGGATGCAGACCCCCCCCCCAGAGCATCCCCCTGTGAGGGGTCCTGTGCCCCAGCACCAGCGTGATGTCAGGCACAGTGCCGGCAGCAGAGGGGCAGTGAGGGGGGGCCCCTGTGACCTGCAGGGCCATCCCAGCCTGGGGAGCTGCCAGAGCCTGTGCTGGCTGCCAGGGGACCTGTTAGGACAAGACCTGCTTCTTCCAGACAAACCTGCTGGAGGAACATCCAACACTTCCAGAGGAGCAGCTCTTGGCAGCTCCTCCCTCCCCTCCTCCCACCGACCACAAGCCCCGCATGGCCGTGCTCCCCAGGAGCCACTGCTGAGCCCCCCACCTGGCTCCCAGTGGCAGTGCCGGGGGTCCAGCTCAGGACCCCTGGGTACTGCACGAGAGCTGCAGTCCCTGCAGCCCAAGCAGCTTCTGCAGGTGGGCAGAGCTCGGGCAGAACCGGTCTGTGCAGGCAGGGCCGGGCAGCACAGCTTGACGCGGTGTGGCACAGCACAGCATGGCACGATGCCGAGCTGGGCCGGTCCCACGGGCTCCTGGGCCTCCTGTCCAGCTCAGTGGGTCCCAGATCTCCTGGTGCCACCACAACCGTGGCCGCCAGTCACAGGAGCACGTGGCAGGGCCACGTCCACGCCAACGAACCACAGCGTGCTGAGCTCTCCCAGCTGCCCGCTCCTTGCTGCCAGAACCAGCCCGGCCCAAACCACGGCACCCTCCCAGGCTGCCCAGCACGGGACGGGCTCCACTGGCCGGCAGCAGCTGGATTTAGCCACCTTCTCCTGGCAGCACAGCCAGACCAGACACATGTGGGTAGCCCCCACCATACCACAGCCCCAGCCCAGGATGATGGAGCTGGGCCCAGCAGCTGCTGGTGCTGAGCCCAAGCTGCCCATGGAGTGTGCCCAGCTTCTCAACACCCTGTGCCAGCTGCTCGAGGGCTCTCTGCAGGGTGAGAGGCGTCTGCAGGCCAGGCACTTCACTTGCAAGGGGCTCTGCCTGGCCAAGCAGCCTCCAGGCTGCACTTCTCCAGGGCCATGCCACTGCTGGGAGCTGCGGGGGGTTCCAGAGCCGCCTGGGGCTGGCCACAGCAGAGCCCCGAGGATGCAGCTGAGAGGGGAGGGGACCACAGGACCGTGCCTGCCCAGAGCAGGCGGGCACAGCCCCCGCAGCTGGCTCACCCCACCCCACACTCGCACGGGATGCGGCTGCCACCACTGCCCGCTGTGCGGGGCCACGAGCACCCCTGGGTGCCCCAGACCCGCTCGCACCCTCGCTGCGGGTCCCGAGCCAGGGAAACGCCTCTCTCCTCCCCGCCCGCCCTGAGCGCAGCCCCGGGGGCTCCGCACGGTCCCAGCAGCCCGGCCCGTGCCCGGGGCGGATGGGGGAGGGTGGGCAGGAACCCTGCGTCCTTCCGCGTCCCCAGGGAGCGCGGCCGCACCAGCCCCACGGCGGGACAGGAGCCCCGGTTGCCCCGCTGGCTGGGACGGTGCTGTGCGGCCTCAGCACGGCCCGGGAGGGTGGCACAAGGCGTTTCCACGCGGCAAGGGGGGAGCCCAGAGCGGGGAAGGGGACCCAGGGGCTGGGCGGGATGCTCCGCCGCCCCGGGGGAGGGGACCCGCCGGACCCCCCGAGGCAGAGACTCACCGTGGGCAGGCAGACACTCACCGTAGGGCAGACTGACCCGCGGGACCGGCTCCTGAGCCGCCGAGAGCAGCAGCACCGCCAGCACCGAGAGCACCGGGACGGGCAACGCCGGCCGCGCCGCCATCCCGGGCCGAACGGAGCCGGGACGGGCCTCCGCCGCCTCCCGCGAAGCCGCCCGGGTGCTGCAGACCTGCGGGGAGACAGGGGCTCAGCGGCGCGGCTCGGTACGGCTTGGCCCGGCCGCGCCGTGCGCCCGGTACCTCCCCCGCCCGCCCCGGCCCCGCGGCTGCCACGCCCGCCCTGCTCGGGCACCGGGGCGGGACGGGGCGGCACCGTCGGGGCCCAGCCCAGCCGTACTGAGCTGAGCCGAGCCGGGCTGTACCGAGTCGCGCCGGTGCTCCGGGAGGGGCGGGCAGTTGGGATGAGGGGGCGGCCTGTTCCCCGCCGGGACCGCCCCCGCCCCGCCCCGCCCCGTCCCGCCCCGTCCCGCTCCGTCCCGTCCCGTCCCGGCGGGACCCGCTCCCGGGGCAGCCGGTGCTTGCGAGCTTCCCCGCAGTGTTCTGCCCGGGGCACCGGCCGTGCCCAGCCCCGGGGCGAACACGGTGCTTTGTCCCCTGCACTAACGGCAGCTGCGGTCCCCTCCCCGCACCCCGACTTCTCTCCCAGCAGCAGGGTGAACCGGCTGGCCTGGGATCCCGGGGATATCTGTCCTGGGAAAATCTGGCCTGGGATCCCGGGATGTCTGTCCCAGAGATGTCTGTCCGGGAGACAGCTCGGCCCCAAGGCTGCTCCCACAGCCCCTCGGCCCCCGGTCTCTGGGGCCCAGCACCCAGGGACATGGGACACATCCCTGACAGCGACAATGGTCCGTCCCTGGGGATCCGGCATGAGCACGGTCCCGGTGGGGTCGCATCATGGACTTGCCACTGACCTGGCCAGGATTTTGCCCGGGCACATGGTGGGCTCTGCACCCCGCTCAGGGTGCGGGGGGGGGGGGCTCCCAACCCCCGTCAGAAGCATTTGCAGACCCCAGAGAACTGCCCGCTCGGGCAGCGGTTGCCTTGGCAACATGTTATTAATGACAGCTGCTTATTTTGCCATGGCAACCGGGGGAAAGGGTCTCTCCTGGCAGCAGGCAGCTCTGCTGGGGCTGCCCCACCACTGCCCTCCTCATGCAGGGCAGAGCTCAGCACTGCCCACTGCCCTGCTTGGCCAGCCTTGGCCACAGAACCCTGGGCCACTGCCACGCCACTGGTGGGGCCCCTGTGAGTTCCCACCCAGGAGAAGCGCTCCCCACACTCCCGCGACAGCTGCGCCCACAATCCCGGGACAGCTGTGCCCACACACCCACGCTCTACCCGCTCAGCACTGCAGAATGGTGCCCGCTCGCCGGGCCATACCTGGCACCTAGGGGCTGGGGCTGCCCGTGGTGCCCCTGCCTCCCCCCGCGGCTCGGCTCCCTTCCTGCTCCCGCCGCGCTCGCCGGTGGCCGACGTCCCTTCCTGGGTCGGGGACAATCCCGGCAGCTCCACCCCACCTGCCTTATCAGCACCCTTTGCTCGGGAAGTGCCACAGCCGTCGGGACAGGCTGCGTCACCACGGAACCAGGCACGTCACTGCATGGGATGGGAGCGCTCACCCCCGCAGCCCTGACCCCACGGCATCCCAGGGGTGCCCGGGGGGGTCGGGGGACCCGGCCATCGCCTGCACACGGCCGTGGGAGCATCGTGCCAACACCCCGGTGTGATGGCATGCAGCGACGGGAACCCCCCACAGGGACGCCAGCTGCTCTGGGGAGGGCAGGGCAGGCAGGGCGGGCGGGCAGGGCGGGCAGGCTGCCCTGGCACAGGCTGGGCAGAGAGCAGGCAGCGGAGCGAGGCCAGAGCCTGCGCCTTTAAGCACAGGCCTCCACCGCTGCTGGCAGCCAGGCCTGTTTACGACAAACTCCCATTTATCTCCTCCGCCTGCCCACGCAGCCCTGCCAGCACGGGGCAGCGCCGGGGGCACCCCGCAGCACCCTGCCCGGCCTGCGGCGCCCGGCGTGTAGGTGCCCTGCGCGGCTCTGCAGGTACCGGCACGCACCGGCCATTGTCCCAGCCCGTCCTCCGCCCGCAACCATGGCTGGCGATGGGGCAACTGCTCGGGGTGCCGAGCCCGGGCAGCACCAACACCCGTGGCCTGGGGTCACCGGGCAGGTGGGGTGGCAGTTTCTGCACCGAATTCCCACGCCAGCGCCCTCCGCCCTGTTCCCGCGGGCGGCGGGTGCCTTGGGAAGGAAGGCGGCCGCAGAGCAAGGCGCTGCTGCCTGCCAGGAGCTGGGCTGGGGCTGCCTGTGCCCCGCTGCTGCTGCTGCTGCCACTGCTCGGGTGATCTCAGCTTGTTTCTGCCGCCTGCCCCAGTGCTGGCAGCCGTGCAGGCAGTGCACAGGCAGCAGTGCAGGCAGCAGTGCAGTGCAGGCAGTGGTGCAGGCAACAGTGCAGGCAGGAGTGCAGGCAGCAGTGCAGTGCAGGCAGGAGTGCAGGCAGTGCACAGGCAGCGGTGCAGTGCAGGCAGCGGTGCAGGCAGGAGTGCAGGCAGCAGTGCAGTGCAGGCAGCAGTGCAGGCAGTGCACAGGCAGCGGTGCAGTGCAGGCAGCAGTGCAGGCAGCGGTACAGGCAGCGGTGCAGACAGCAGCACAGCCAGTGGCACAGTCACATCCCCTGCTCAGAGCCCTGTGCCTGACTCGCGCTCAGCCCACGCTCCTGAGCTCTTCCTCCCAACCCGCATCTCCCAGGGCTCTCACGCACACCCCCAGCTTCCCTGGAAGCTGCCAGACAACACCATGCGGCCCCCGAGCCTC
This sequence comes from Todiramphus chloris collaris, assembly GCA_025345505.1. NCBI lineage: Eukaryota > Metazoa > Chordata > Aves > Coraciiformes > Alcedinidae > Todiramphus > Todiramphus chloris. The sequence continues at coordinate 4,684,347 of JANVCC010000036.1, forward strand.
CCCAAGCCCCCCCGAGCCTCGCCGTGCCGCACGTGAGCGTGTTGCATGAGCACCTGCGACCGCACAGGCTCCCAGCCCTGCTGATTCACGCACAGATGCTCCAGCCCCAGCTGCTCAGCGCCAGCGGCTTGGGGAAGGCTGTGTCCCCCACCGGGGCCAGGGTGCTGTGACGTGGGCACAGCCGCAGCCGGCGTCTGTGGTGTGGGCACCGTGGCTCTGCTCTGCTGCACCCCAGCACCGGTGGCCCCATGGGAGAGGCCTCACTTGGGACGAGGGTCATGGGCAGGAGGTCAGACCCTGCTGCTGGCCCTGGTGTGGGGCCTGGGGGCATGGTCGGCTGGGCAGGGCACCGCAGGGCTCCCCACAGGGCCCTGGGGCATCATTCCCATCCCGTGGGCACCAGCTGTGCCACCCTGCCCAAGCCAAGGGCTCCCATGGGGCCACAGCCCTCCCCTCCATGGCCACACAAAGCCTGGCTGCCCCCTGCCAGCTCTAATCCCACTGCCACTGCCTCCTGTCCGATGGTGGCACATCACCTGCCCCACACTGCCCCACAGCACCCCTGCACCCTGGGCAGGGCATGATAGGGTGCCCCTGGACCCAGCCTCACTGGCACTACAAAAAATGTGCCCATCCCATCACTCCCATCACTCCCTGCCCCACACTCCTGTGCCACATGGGACTTGGCTCTGAGGGCTACAGGGTGTCCCCATGGTCCAGCTGCCCCCCTCAGTGCCACAACCTGCCTGCATCCACACACTGCCTGCCAGGGAGGCTGCAGGACACACGGGGTGCTGCCGTGGGCACCCCCGGCACAGGGAAAACCAGAGGCAGCAGGCACCCCTTGGAGAGCAGGGTCATGGTGGGCCTTGGGCACGGGCGCTTTGGCACCCTGGGCTGGGGGGTCCTGGCTCAGGGATGTGTGAGCCCTTCCCAGCCATCCCTGGCCTGACAGAGCCCACATCAGTGCCACCACTCTCCTTGGCCCCACTCACCCTGGCACAGTGGCACCCCTGACACAGTGGCACCCTTGCTGCGGTGCTCCTGAGGGAGGTCGGGGTGCCAGAGCCCAAAATCAGCCCCAGTACCAGCTAGAGCAGACACTGGGGACCAAGGGAAGACCCCAAAATCTGTGTGGCCCTGACTGTCCCCACGTCCCCAAGCCCACGGGCTGCTCTGGCACCTCACAGCATCATCCCGCATGCCTGGGACACACAGCACACGCACCCAGGGCACAACCACACATGTGGAACGTGCCGCACACGTGCGTACCCCACACCTGACACGGAGCGTGCACGCACACGTCCTGACGATCGCCTCGTAACACACGTTGAGAGCACTGTGCATGCCCTTCTGCATCCCGGCCTGGCATCGTGTGTGACGCATGCCCAACACGCATGTAAACACACGCAGGGAGGCTGACGGGCTGCGCACACCCCGGACGGCAAACACACGCCTGGCAACACCCCTGTGGGGCACAGCCCCACGCCACGGGCGGGCTGACATTTGCACACCTGCTCCAAGTGTGCCTGCACCCTGCACGCACACACGCGTGTGCACACACGCGTGCGCACACACATGCAAACACACGGGTGCACACTCACACACACGTGCGCACGCGCACATGCACGCACACACTCGTGCACGTACATGCACATGCAGACACACTCACGTGCACATGCGCTCACACCCTCACACACACCCTCGCACGCAGGCACCCCCTGTCACACACTCACCCTCACAGTCGCATACAGTCACACATATCTGCACGCTCACACACCCCCTCGGTCACACACACACACGTGCACACTCACCCTCACTCGCACACTCATTGTCACACAACCGTGTGACTGACTGTGCACACACACCGCACACACCCGAGTGTGACTGTGCACACACACTGCACACAACCGAGTGTGACTGACTGTGCACACACACCGCACACACCCGAGTGTGACTG
>JANVCC010000036.1:4694891-4741643 GCA_025345505.1 Todiramphus chloris collaris
TTTTTTTTTTCTTTTTTTTTTTTTTTTTGCCTCTTTTAAATCCTCCACTGGCCGCAGCCACTCTGCACCCAGAGCTGCTGCCACCTCCGAACTTTGCCATGAGTTTGTAAGAAAATATTCTGGTTTGTGCCCCGTGGCCTTGTGCCGCAGCTCCGCCGGTGCCAGCCCCAGCCCGTGCCGGAGACGGGGACCAGCGAGAGCCGCCAACCCCTCTCCTCCCGCGGACAGGGCCGGGGGGCACCCAGGAGGTAGAATAATTAATAATGCTCATCATCTTCTGGGACGTGCCCGCTCCTGCCCGGGGCTTGGGGGACGCCGGAGGAAGGGTGAGGGCAGGGGCATGGTCCCAGCTCGCCCCACGCCCTGGGGCGGGCAGGGGCAGGGTGAAGGGAGGCCAGCGCTGGGCAGCAGAGCCGCGGGTGTGAAGCCGGGCACAGCTCAGCGTGACCTCTCTGGGGCGGTGGGGACGGAAGGGAGGGACCCCTGGATGGCAAGAGCTCTGTCGAGCCTGGCACCAAGCCCTCACTGCCCCAGCTCGGCCTGTCCTCTGCCCTCCCCTCCTGCCTTCGCCCAGCCATTTGGCCACCCCCGTTTTCTCCTTCACCAAGCTCGGCCGGAGCCCCCTGTCTGGGGCAGGGGTGCAGGTCCGGCCGGGTGCCGCGGGCCACCAGCAGCAGCTCCTCTTGCCACGCAAAGTCCACACAGCCTCCTCCGGCCTCGGCTACAACATGTTGTAATAGGCCATCTCCTTCATGGCCTGCTCGGTCAGGGCGTGCTCGTCCGGGGGGTTGCCCACCCCGCCGTAGCCATAAGAGTTCTCCTCCTCAAAGTCGTCCATCTCCTGCTGCCCGTCCAGCTCAGCGTGGTCAGCCCCGGCCAGGTCCATCATGGGATCTAGGATTCACCACAGGGATACCTGATGATGGACCTGCATGAAGGTCCCGGGCCAACAGCACCCTCCTCCCTGGGCAGCTTGGGTTTAGATCCAAAAGCCCCATAGAAGCTGCAGCTTTGCTCAAGCCAAGCCATTCAGGGGGTCCCCAGCCACGTGCCACAGCAGGGATGTGTCGGCGGCAGAGGCTCAGCCAGGCTGGGAGTTGTTTGAGGTGGGGAGGACAAGGGCTGGAAGGGGGGATGCTGCTGGGTGCCCTTGGGCATCGAGCTGCTGGGGAAACCGAGGGGATGAAATGGCCCAAGTTGCTCTGGGGGTCTGGTGATAAGATGGAGCATCTGCGATCGGAACGTGCGTCAGGAGCACTGCCCGACCCTCCCGGGGCTTTTGGCAAGGGCAGAGGGGGCAGCCGGGGCAAGAGCAGTGGGATTTTCCCCTCCCACCCCGCACAGCCCTTTGACCAAGGGCACAGTCACTGCGTCACCAGAGAGCGCTGTCCTGTCCTGCTGCTGGAGCCTCGGTGGCTCCCTGAGCAGCTATTTCTTCTAACTTACTTTTTTTACTGAACTTTATTTGTATTTGTAGTGAATTTATGAATCCCTCCCAGCTCCTGCTTGACACCTTTCCCGTGAGGACGGGTGCTTGGCTGGGGACACGGCGTGTGTCACCCAGGGTGCTTGGCAGGATGCACAAGCAGAGTGACAGGACCTGAGCTTGCCCACAGGCACTTGCCAGAGCCACCGTGGCACAGCCCAGCCTGGCCAACGGCCAAGGGACAGGTGCTGCCTGGAGACCACAGTGCCCAGTCCGTGATGGGCAGTGCCAGGGACTGGCCACAGCCCAAACCCACCTTGGCTGTCCAGGCTGATGTCCATCACCCCGTGCTTGACCTTCATGTGCCGGCTGAGGTTGCCCTTCAGGTTGAACTTGCTGGAGCAATAGGGACACTTGAAGGGCTTGCTCCCGGCGTGCAGGTGCATGTGGCCCAGCAGGTTGTACATGCGGTTGAAGGACTTTCCACAGACCTGCAGCAACAGTTCTGGGGTCAGTGAGAGCTTTCCCACCACCCCCCCCCATCCCCGGCAAAGCTGGTGCTGCCTCAGGGACATGGGCTTGACATAGAACCATAGGATGGTTTTGCTTGGCAGAGCCCTTTCAGATCACCAAGTCCAACTGTTCCCCCAGCACTGCCAGGGCGCCACTGACCAATGCCCCTCAGAAGCTTGAAAACCCCTCCAGGGATCATGGGGACTCCACCAGAGCCAGAAGGTCTCCCCTGGGCCTCCTTTTCTCCAGGCTGAACAAGCCCAGGTCCCTCAGCCACTCCTCACCACCCTTGTGCTCCAGCCCCTTCCCCAGCTCCGTTGCCCTTCTCTGGCCACGCTCCAGCCCTTCAATGTCCTGCTGGGAATGAGTGAGGGGCCCAGAACTGACCCCAGGATTTGAGGGGCAGCTTCCCCAATGCCCAGTGCAGGGGCAGTATCCCTGCCCTGGTCCTGCTGGCCACCCCAGTGCTGGCAAAAGCCAGAACTAATTGCCTTCTCCTGTTAATGGTGCCAAGTGTCCTGCCCACAGCGGCTGCTTAGCTCTGAGCAGACGTGTCTGGACGAGCTGTTTGCCCGAGCGAACAGAGGGAGGCATCACAAAGCTGCTTTCCTGAGACCTAGGACTCAGCCCAGCCTGGCCGGGTTTCACAGCGTGCCTTGGCCTCCGCTAAACCCCCCAGACCTGATTAAACCTCCCAGACCCGCTGAGTGCCCCCAGACTTGCCAAGCACCCCCAGGCCCCTGTTGGTACCTTGCACTTGAAGGGCTTCACTGGTGAGTGCACAATCATGTGGGTCTTGAGCGTCTGCTTCTGCACAAAGGTCTTGAAGCAGATGTGGCACTGGTAGGGACGGACACTGGTGTGGATCAGCATGTGCCGCTTCATGTTGGCCTGCAGCGTGAACTCCCGCCCGCACACCTCGCACTTGAACTCCTTCACACCCTGCAAGGGGTTCAGAGAGACATGTGCCCGGGGAGAGCACCAGAGCCCAGCTCCTCACTGCTGGATGGCCACAGCAACCTTCAAGCAGATCCCTTGGGAGCTGGGGGCCATGCTGGGCACAGTGCAGAGCAGGGACCTTCTCTGGAAATATTCAGTGGAGTATCTCCAGATGGATGTCTCCTTCTCTGGGCTGGGACAGGGTGTCAGAGCCTGTGCCAGGCTGCCCAGAGAGGCTGTGGAGTCTCCTTGTCTGGAGAGATTCCCACCCCGGCTGGACACTGCGCTGCTGGGCCCCTGCTCTGGGTGACCCTGCTGGATGGAGCAGGGGTGGCACCAGACCAGCTCCAGAGGGCCCTGCCAGCCCCACTGCTCTGTGATTCTGGGATCCCCAAGGGGCTCCTCACACTAAGCTGAACTTCAAGGCCTGTGTCATGGTGTGTGGCTGGGTGGGGTCTGTAATCCCAGCTCTGATACCCAGCTTCCATACCATGCGCTTCTCTGGGCAGTCTCCAGCCCCTCAGTGTCCTTGCTGGGAGGGGCTACAGCGATGCCCTTTCAGTGCCAATCAGCAAGCCCAGTGAGTGCCAACCCCAGCCGCCTCTGCCTACTCACACCACGCATCTCCCAGAGCTGACCAAGACTTTGGGGCACTGGGACACCCCTCTCCCCCAGCACCTGCATCCAGAGGTGGCACATCCCTTCCGGGCACGGCAAGGGCAGCATCCTCAGGTACCCGACCTGCCTCGGCCCCTACCTTGTGTGTGAGGGAGTGCTGCTTGAGGTGGTGGATCTGGCTGAACTCCATCCCGCACTCGGTGCAGACGAAGGGCCGGACGTTCTGGTGCTTCAGCATGTGGTTCTGGAGCTGGCTGCGGTAGTGGAAGGACTTGCTGCACTCCAGGCACTGGTAGAGCGTGGGGCCCTGGTGCGTGGCGAGGTGCCGCTTCAGCTGGGTCAGCGTGGAGAAGTCCAGCCCGCACTCCACGCAGACGTGGCACCGGCCGCTCTCGTGCTTCACCTCGTGGGCCTTCAGCTCGCTGGGGTAGGCGAAGCCGCGGCCGCAGAAGCGGCAGCTGTAGGGCTTGATGTCGGTGTGCAGAAGCATGTGCCGCTTCAGGTGGCTGGTCTGGGTGAAGGCCTTGCTGCACACCTCGCACTTGTGGGGCCGCGTGCCCTGGTGGGTCAGCAGGTGGGTCTGCAGGTGGCTGGGCTGCTTGAAGAGCTTGTTGCAGTGCGGGCAGGAGTGGGGCTTGATGCCGTTGTGGCCCAGGATGTGGGTCACCAGGTTGTACTTGGAGGTGTAGGACTTCTCGCACATGCGGCACTGCCAGCGCTTCTGCCGGTCGCCCGCCTCCACCAGGTACGAGTCGTCGATCTGCACGTTGATGTCCAGCCGGTCCAGCTGCGCCTTCTTGTTGCGCTCGCTGGTGGCACCGGCGGCCTCCGCCTCCAGCTCGCCCGGCTCCTGCCAGCCAAAGCCCTGCTCGCTCTTCACCGGCTCGGGGGAAGCCGGCGCAGGGGGCTCCTCCTCCCCGGGGGACGGGGCACCCGCCTCGAAAGCGCGCTCGGCGCGCGGGGCCCCCGCGGTGCCGCCGTCCCCCGGCCGGGTGCCCGCCGGGTCCTGGCGCGTGTGCCGGCGCAGGTGCCGCAGGCGCCGGGGCTTCCTGCTGAAGGTGCCCAGGTCGATCATCTTCACGGCGCTGCTCTGCACCGTCTGCTCCCGGCTGGATGCCGGGCGAGGGGCCGGGCAGCCACGCTGCCGCTCGCCCGCCTCGTCCCCGGAGGCCTCGTAAGGTGCCTCGGCCTCCGCCTTCTCGCTCTTGACCTTGGGCACCAGCCTCACGGGCGGACGCTTCCTTCTCCGGGCGTGTTTCTCCAGGGAGGACTCGGCCTCCAAGGCGTCTTCCTCCTGCCCGTCCCCTGGCGCCTGCCCCTCGCCCTCCGGCTCCCCGGGCTCTGCCGCAGCATCGGCGTCCGGCAGGTCCCCCCCCAGCCCCGGGAAGAAGCCGGCGGGGCTGACGGTGGCCCCGAGCAGCTCATTCTCGGACACCAAGCCCAGGACGGCGGCCTGTGCCAGGGACAGCACCACCACCGCCTCCGTCTGGGTCCCGCACTCGGTGAAACGATCCATCTCTCGCTGCTGCCTACGCTGTCATGGCTGGGGAGGGAGAGACACCATCGTTAGCCCCCACGGTGCCCCTGACACCATGCAGCCACCACTGATGCTCGCTCTGGCCACCACTCCTTCCCGTACCACGATCCCCGGCACACCCCAGCCCCACGCCGGGGCTGCCAGTGTGGGTCCCAGCACCGCGCACCCCAGGATGCGGGATCAGCGTGGCCCTGGGGAGCTCAGCTGCGGGGGGGGGGCCTGTGGAGGTGAAGATGTTTGGCTCTGTGCCCGCCCTTGGCCTCACTGGCCAGGCTGCCCAACCCCAAGGTTTGGCTCCTCACGTGCCCCAGATCCCCCCAGCACTGTTCTGGTTCAGAAAAGCTGAATGCGCCACTCTGCTCAGGCTCCATGCAGGAGTGAGAAGCAGTGGTGACGGGCATGGGGAGCTTGTAGTTTCAGCAGCAAAAAGACAATCGGCAGAAGACGCCACGTTCACATCAGGTTTCTGATGCTGATGATCATCATGTGAACACCATATTCACAGGCTGTCACCATCGGCATCACCCAGCAGCTGCCAGGCCACCGGTGCCAGGTCTGCAGCAGCACCAGGCATGGGGCACCCTGGGGACAACAGCTCTGCTCCTGCGCCTGGGACAAACCAAGAGCTCCCCACGATCTGGTGGTCTCATTGGAGCAACCAGCCTGGAGAGCAGAGCATCAGGTTGGCCGGGGCTCTGAGCACCCTGCTCTAGCTGTAGATGTCCCTGCAGGGAGTTGGACCAGATGACCTTGAAAGTTCCCTTCCCACACAGACCAGTCCATGATCCCACACCAGGGTAGGTGCAGAAGCTCCTACAATGCTCCCTGTGCCTGGAGGGCAGCTCACTGTCCCGTGCTGTCAGGATTCACATGACACATGGAGAACATGCTCATGCCCTGGCATGGGGCAGAGTCCCCGAGGGATGCAGAGCCCAGAGCAGCAGTGCCTGAACCCCCCTGGGCTGAGCCAGCCCAGGAACCCCACCACGGGGGCACAGCCCCAGCGTGACAGGCGAGGATGAGCAGGGAGGCCCTTGGAGAGCCCCTACCTGATGAAAGCAAGGAGGCTGCTGCTTCCTCCTGCGATGAGGAATGTTCTCTGAAATAGAATTATTTCTGCAGCTATAACAAAGAGAAATCCTACGGGGGAGGTAAAACAGGAATAAACTCTAAACCGGATTATGTTGCAGTCCCCGGAGCACGCACATGGAGCGAGAGGCAACTGTGGGCTAAACAACTGTGCGCGGAGCAGAGAAAACCCCGTCTCATCAACTTATCGTCCCCACAGCAGCACCCACGTGCCCTCCACACCGTGTCCCACCGGCCAGGCTACGGGCTGCAGGGACAGGGAGCCCTGGCTGGAGCACGTTGGCCTCTGCGCTGCCAGCACCCCAGAGCCACAGGCAGCTGCCAGCTCCTGCAGTGAGGAACCAGTGTCCCCTCGTGCCAGCCCTGTGCCCACCTGGCTCCTGCAGTCAGAAGCCGGTGTCCCCTCGTGCCAGCCCTGTGCCCACCTGGCTCCTGCAGCCAGGAGCCAGTGTCCCCTCGTGCCAGCCCTGTGCCCACCGCAACACCGGCCACCTGGCCCACTGGGGACCGGTAAGGGAAGGGGTGGGGAAGAACCAGCCTCAAAAGAGGAAGAACCAGAGAAGGGAAGAGCCACGGACTATGGTGGGGGTTGTCTCCCCAAGGGCTCAGCACCTGCTGTGCTGGATCCAGCCCCAGGACCAGGCACCCTGGAACCAGGGCACCCCCAGAGAGTGACCTGGGGGGCAGGAGTGTGAGCACTGCTGCCCCCGAGCTCCAACTGCTTCTGCCCTGGCCCCAGCACCCTCTGTCCAGACAGGAGGAAGGGCCCAGCCTGCCCGGGCACCCCGTGCCATGGCAGCCAGGAGGAAGAGGGGCTGCAGGGAGCGAGCAGACAGAGAACGGGGTCTGGGGGAGACCAGGGGGGGCTGCCGGCCAGAAATGGAGGGGAGGGGAGAGGATGGGGGCAGCTTCATCCCTTTGCAGCTCTGAGAAACCCTGCGGAACAGGTCAGAAAGGAGATGGAGAGGAAGAGGATGGGGGGAGGAGGAGGAGGAGGAGGAAGAGGATGGGGGAGGAGGAGGTTGGGGGAGGAGAAGGGGGAAGGGGAGTGCGGAGGCAGCGAAACAAAGCGAGGAGCGAGGAGCGGGGGGAGGGCGGCAGCGGGAGGAGGAGGAGGGGTGGGAGGAAGGATGGTGAGGAAGAAGAGGAGGGAGCAGCCTGTGAGGCAGCTGCCGGTGTGCACAGCCACCTCTGCTACCTCCTTCTCCCCCGGGGGGGCCCTGCCCTGGTGCCCCCGTCCCCGGGCTGCCCAAGGAGCGGCACTGCCAGGGAAAACATCACACCCCCTGGCATCCCAGCCAGTCTGCGAGGCCTGGAGCCATTCCCAGTGCCCTGCTCCTACGTCCCCAACTGCGGTGTGCCCGGCTGTGTGCCCACCCTGCCCACCACCCCCTGCCCCGAGCAAGGTCCCCAGCAGGCAGTGGCCAGGGGCCTCTGGGGTGGCCAGGGCTGGGTGGTGCTTTCCTGACAAGGTGGTTCCTGCTGGCACTGGGGAAGCTGGTTCACCAGCCCGCTCCCTGGGCTCAGCCCAGCCTGGGCAGCCAGGGTCCCTCTGACCCGCCCTGGTGAGCAGAGCAGAGCTGGAGGAGACTGGGAACCAGCCAAGACCTTTTCCTTCAGTCCTGGACTTGCCTCCTCACTTTGGGGCACAGTTTCTATTTCCACTTACACTGGATGTCTCTTCCAGTCCAGCCAAGGATTTCTCCACGGGACGATGGACACCCACATGCCCCTCCTGCAGCTCCTGGCCGGACTCTGGAGGGCACTGCCAGATCCCACTCTGGACAGCACCAGTAAGTGCCGTTCAGGGACAACACATGGCACCTGGACAGCCCAGCTGGCACCCTCTGGGATGGGAGAAGGGACACGAGATGGGGCCCAATTCACCCCACCAAATGCCCAGCAATGCGGAGGGGTCAGGTGGATCCCCTGGCATGGCTGGACCCCCCGGCACAGCTCCGGGTCTCTGCCCCTGAGCACCAGCACCACCAGAGGAGGAGGCTGAAGGAGGGATGCTCCCGAGACCAGCACCAATGTGTTTTAAGAGCCAGAGGCTTTTAGCAGAAAGCAAACGGTGGATTCCTGCTCTGGGGCGCCCTGAGGAAGGGGATGGGCTCGGGATGGGGCTTGGCTGTGCGGGGGGCAAGGCCCTGAGAGCTGGCAGAGCTGGGGCTGCAGCTGCACGAACCCCGCGGGGAGGGAAGCGGGGAGCGGGGCAGCTGCTTTTCTTTCACTTCTCGCTCTCACTTCCCCGTTCCGCCTTCCCGGGTCTTGCCGAGCAGCTGGAAACGCTGTTTCCCAACACGCTGCCAAGTGAGGTCGGGTCACGTACTTCGGCTGAAATCCCCTGGCACACCTCAGGGTGACGAAACTGCTGCTCTCCAGGAGCCGCTTCCCGTCTTGCTCAAGAAGCCAAAGCTTCTCCGGGGACCCTGGGTGCAGCACCGTGGCCGAGCACAGACCTGCCACAGCCATTCCTACACGCAGCAACTGCTCCTGGGTGCAGCGAGGCCATGCGTGCCCGGGGCTGAGCACCCAGAGCGGGCAGGCCCTGGGCAGAGCCTTGTGCAGCACCCGCATCCGATCCCCAGCCAGGGATCTCGCCCTCCTGAGCGGTCCTGGTGAGAAGATGCTTGCGCAGGAGCCCTCCACGGCCCTGGCACCACTGTGGCCAGGAGCAGGGAACCTGCCCCAGGAGCCCTCCACGGCCCTGGCACCACTGCGGCCAGGAGCAGGGAACCTGCCCCAGGAGCCCTCCACGGCCCTGGCACCACTGCGGCCAGGAGCAGAGAACGTGCCCCAGCAGCACCCGCCCAGCCGCATGAGAAACACGGAGTCAGAGAATCATTTGGGTTGGGAGAGACCATTCAGACGATCGAGCCCAACCATCAACTCAGCACTGCCAGGTCACCACTAAACCACATCCCTCAGCACCGCATCTCCACGGTGGCCCTTCTCTGCCGGCAAAGTTTGGGTCTATTCCCCGCGTACAGCACTCAGACCCAGCTTTGAGGAAGAGTTGTGAATATTACCGTAGAAAAGCACAGGCACGGAGGTGCTGCAGCCTGGGGTCTTCTTTTTTAACTGACTTTTTTTAACCAGTTCTGCAGCTGCTGGGAAGGGTCTGCTCCCTGCTCCCCCTGCCACCTCACACCTCCCCACAGCGACTAATCCCCTATCCCAGCTACTCTTTGTCGTCTCCAGCTCATCCTCCATCCCACCTCTCAGGCGAGGAAAACAGAAGGTAAATTAAACGTGTCTTCGTATCGATCGCAGTAGCAACACAAGAGCAGCTCCTTGAGTCTCCAGACCCTTCCCATAGCTGCACCTGGCAAGTTCTCACCCAAACTCGGCTGCCCCTGCACATGGCACTGGGCTCTGAGCCCTCCTCTGGGATTAAACCAAACCATTTGGAATCCCAGACTGGTTTGGGTGGGAGGGGACCTTTCAAGCTCATCTGGTCCAACCCCCTGCAGGGAGCAGGGCCATCTGCAGCTAGAGCAGGGTGCTCAGAGCCCTGGCCAACCTCCCCTGCAGTGGTGCCAGGGATGGGGCAGCCACCACCTCTCTGGGCAGCCTGGGCCAGGGGCTCAGGTTTAGGTGCTGTCCAGGTCCTTTGCTGATGGGGACACTCGCCCGCCCACCCCTTTCCCTCCCGTGGAGTTACGCAGACAGGGGCTGGATCCCCTCTGAAAGCCGTGCTCCCGGCCCCGCATCCACCTCCCCCTTCTCCAATGCCTGTGGGAAGGACACAGCAGCAGCGGCTCCTGTCCCTGCGCCCCTGGGGTTGTGAAATTTGGGTTTCTTTCACCATTTCCCCTCCCACTCCTGGGAGGTTTTTGTCTGGGTGCAATCTCCCTTCTCCCATCTTTCTCAACACAGCCAGGAAGAGTTGGGCTCTGCCCAGTCACATCCCCACGGTTCCTGCCCCGGAACCTCAGCCTCCCCACAGCCCCTGCCAGCCCCACGCTCACCCACGCTGCAGGAACTCAAAGCCATCCGGCAGCCAAGGCCCCGGGAGAAGCTCCCGGGGGGACCTGGCACCAGTTCAGGCTGAAGGCGATGGGGTGAAGTTGGGCACATGGGGGGTGGTCTGGGGGGGAGGCGTCAAAACTTTTCAGTAGTTTTTAACTGAAAACGGCTGATCAACAGATCTGTCCTATTTGTGAGAACACCTTTGATTTTATTTTTTTCTTCCATTCTTAAAAGAAGCTTTCATTTAAATTTAATAAAGGGAAAAATCAGCCTTTCATCTTTTCTTGTGGCTTTCGCACAGAACTGCTCAAAGCACCCACAAAAATTCTAGATGGAAAAATAATTCTTTTTTTTTTCCCCCTGATAATCACGACAACTAAAATTATTCCTAACACCAACTTTGTGCCATACCAGGGCCGAGCAGGTTTCACTGGGTGCTGAGCCGGGGCTGAGCGCGGCCACCACCGTGTCCCCAGGCAGGATGATCGGCTGGCACCATGGCGAGGGAACGGTGCCGCTGGGCTAGGGCACTGGCTACGGCCAACCCCGTCACTGGGGACAGTCAAGACCAAGAGCTGTGGGATGTGGTGGGGCCAAGCTTGACCTTGTCTCCGTGCCAGGTACGGCAGCGTGTGCCGTGAGGCTACCGGCACGGGGCGGCTACCAGCACGGGGCAGCTGCTGGTCACTGCGGCCCAGCCCACGGCAGAACCAAAACCACTGCTTCTCACCTCAGAACTGACACCTGCAGCAGATCAACCGGCTCTAAACAATGAGCTGAAGTTCTGAGGAACAGGGTGGAGAGCACGTGGTGCCGGATTGCTGCTACCAAATAAACTCTGTGTTTCAAAAGAAATCAGAATCATTATAAAATCCGATACTTTCTGATTCTGCATTTTAAGGAAAAGTTTTGGTAACAACTTTGCTAGGGAAAAAAAGAAAAAAGAAAAAAGAAACCTCCTTACCATAAGCTGATGAGAAGCAGAACCCAGGCCTCCAGCCTTGGACGTGCTTCCTGATGGGGAACCATGTACGTGACATTGTGTGCATCACGTGGAGTGGCTCCGGGTTGGGGGATTTGATTTTAAAAATTAAGAAAGAATGAAAGAGGACACAACCTACAATTTTCAGCGTGATACAGGTAATGTTTCTTAGTAAGATTAAGTGGAAAAACGACAACTTTAGGTCTGCCTGCCCAGACAACGTCTCGGGAAGGGAGCGGCACCTCCTTTGTCAGGTCATGTCCATCCTTCCCTGACCGCCCTGTTCATGTTTCTCGCAGGGATTTTACCCCAACCATCGCGTTCATTATGAAGTAAACATGTGTGTTTGTAGCCACTGGGTTAGTGGCAAACTCTGGGAGGGGAAAAGGGACATTTTTCAAAGAACTGGAGATTCCCATTTCTGCAGAATAAACGCGCTCAGAGTGTGAAGCTGCCCGGTCCAGCTCAGGGATGTGGGGCTTCTCTTCACATAAGTCTTTTTTTTCCCCAGCCCCATCACATCACAGCTCCTGCTCTGTCTGCAGGAGCTGTCTGTGACTGCAATAAATGACACCACGATTTATCCTGACCTGGCACCCAATTTTGGCACCCAACCTGGCAATCCAGGTTGCACAGAGAGGTGGTGGCTGCCCCATCCCTGGCACCATTGCAGGGGAGGTTGGCCAGGGCTCTGAGCACCTTGCTCTAGTTGCAGATGGCCCTGCTCAGCAGAGGGGTTGGATGAGAGGACTTCGAAAGGTCCCTTCCCACCCAAACCATCCCATGGCTCTACAATTCCGCTGGGGAACCTTTGTGTCACAGGCTGGGAACTGGGCACTGCTCTGCGTGGCAAGGTGGGTGGCAGCACCAGGAAGCCACCATCCTGCTGCCTGGCAGGACAGGGGGATGCTCGGCTGCCCCTGCCCACTGAGTACCAGTCTGGAGCAGGCACCAGCAGGCCCTGGCTCAGGCAGCGCCGGCCGAGCAATGGTGCTGCCATCACCCACTGGCACAGTGTGCCTGGCACCTCAGTGCCCATCGTCCCCTGCGAGCCAGTTGCTGCTCTGCCCTCTTGGCCTCACTAACACAGGCTCCCTGTTTTTATCTTTGAAATGCAGCAGCTGCACCAGGAAGTGCTTCCTGGGAAGTGTCTTCCTGGCAGAGTCATCCACAGTGACCCGGGACATTCCGCTCCCACTTCCCCTTCTGCTGAGATCCACCCGAGCCTGAGCCTCCATCCCTCCATCGCTCCCCGCCCCCAGCATCCTCCGCTCCTCCATCCCTCCGTCGCTCCCTCATTCTTCCCGTTTCCCTGGCAACGCCCATCTCTCGACTGAGATCTGTCCCCTCTCTCCCTCTTATCTTTCTCCTTTCCCTTTCATCTATCTCCTAATCTCCCTCTCTATTCCGAACCTCTGTCCTTTGCTTCCTTCCCTTCTCTCTCCCTTTTCATCTCCTCCAATGTCTTCTCTATCTCGGGGTGACAATTATTCGAACCTCACTTAAAAAATCCCCCATCTCCTCCGTTAACCGCGGCATCACTGGCTCTGCTCCCGCAGCCCACCGGGGCAGCTCAGGACCCCTGCCCAGGCCCATGCCCCAACACACCCCTCTGCCCGAGGATGGTAAAGCTTTGGCAGAGCCCTCCCCACCTTCTCTGAACACCACAAGGGCGGAATTCTCCTCTCACGCTACAGAACATTCAGGATCTGGTGGCCAGAGCCCTGTCCCATGCTGCCCGCCAGGCGCACCCACCCGCACGCTGGGTCCTGAGCCCTGGCCCCCAGCTCCTCTCTAAGGCAGCCAACATCACTGCTGGTGGCTCCAGTCCAGAGCCTGCTCGCCTGTCAACCCTCAACTTCTGCTTCAGCTCAAAGCAACCAGGGGAGACTAAAATCAATGGGGAAGAGATGCTTTCCGAAAATCAAGGTGCTAATCGCATCAGGTGACAGAAGGACGAGGGGGCCTGGGGTTGGTAGGAAGGAGCAGAGGGAAGAGGGCCTGGGTCTGGCACAGGGCCACTTCCAGGGCCCCCCACACCATGGCAGAAGCCAGCGATTCCCAGCGAGCAGGTTCGTCACCACAAGAGCGTTCCCCAGCTCTGGATGGACTGAAGCAGCCGCTGGAGCCAGCGCCCAGCTCCTGCCAGGGGACCACAAAGATCCAGCTCCTCGAGCGGCCAAAGACCACACCTGGAACAGTGCTCAGACTGGGAATGCTCAGGGAGGGGGATTCTGGTGTCCCCCCCCCCAGCTGCCCTTTCTGGAGAGACTCCTGTTGCTTTGCTGCTCAGCACAGCCCCGTCTCTTCTTCAGAGCACCAAACTGATTGAGCTCTAAGCCTCGTTTAGCTGCCCTTCTGCCCAGGCATCTCTTTTTGAAGCAAGATGGCAGAGCCACCAGGAGAGCTCTGAAGGCTCCAAACCAGGTCTGAAGAGCAGCAGCTCAGGGACCAGCCCTGTCCTCCTTTCCCTTAGACCCGTTCAGAATCGCTGTGGCCTTACGGACACCTGAGACCCTTCCTGCTCTTCTGCCATGCAAGGGCCTGAGCCCAGGGACCCCATGTCCATCAGACCTGAGCGCAGCAACTCTTCAAGGCCAGTGGCCACACCGTGCCCGGGGACGTGGCATCACTCCCTGGCACGTCCCATGCTTTCCCATGGGCTACGTATGCGAGGACAAGGTTCCCCCTTCCAAATGAAACCAACGTGGCCTCCCCATCCCCATCCACCTCCCTCCTCCCCACCACGGCCACAGCTGAGAGCTCCCAAGCTCTTTGTCACGCCAGGGCTTCCAACGTTGCCGTCTGCTTGCACCAGTGACACAAACTGGGATTAAAGACCAGCCACTGGGGTCTGAGGGGGGGGCGAGGGGCGGCCCCTGTCTGGACCACCCTCTCAGGGCACGAGCACCCACAGCCTGGCACCAACCCTGCAATTTACGGGGTGCCTGTCAGCACTTTGGGACCGACGGTGCTGGTGGTGTGAGGTGGAGCAGGGAGAGATCCCAGCCCCGCTTCAAAGGCTCTGCACGCCAACCTCGCTCTCCCTTGGAAAACAGTTTTTCTTTTAAGCGAAATAAACAGGGAAAGAAAGACTTTCAAGTTCCTCCTCACTGCAACGACTTCTCTTCCACATACTCCCTTTCCTCTCCGAAAATAGAAGAGCTATTCAAAAAGAGATGCGAGAAGAAGAGAAAAAAAAAAAAAAAGGGAACTGAATAGAGGAAAGAGGAAAGAAAAAAATGGAGCCCCAAGGGGGTGGAGAAAAACAGAATGAAAAGACAGCAAAAGTAAAGAAAAGGGATGAAAAATAAAGGAGGGGGAAGAGAGAGACAGACAGAGGAGCTTTGAAAAGAAAGAATGCTCCCAGCCTGAATACAGTGTGCATGAAAAAAAGGGCGCTTGAAAAGAAACAGCCAGATGAAATGACCTCTCATTCAGAGCTGGTGCCAATCACCCCCACAATGTAAATCCTTTCTTCTTTTCTGCATTCTCTCGCTTTCCAGCGGGGGCAGAGGGAAGAGGAAGAAAAGGGGAGTTAATTCTCAGCATAGCAGAAAATAAATCTGCTCTTTGCGGACGCCCTGAAAGAGACGCGGGAGCGACTTTTAAAAATCCCTCTCCCGGCAATCGCCCGGGCAGAGATGGAAGAAAAGTAACAGAAACCCCGTGCGGAGGGGCTCCGGGCAGCCCCGTCCTCGCTGCTGGGACCCCCCACACGAAAACCAACCAAGATGCCAGCCCAGGAAAAACCGCCGAGACGTACCCGGAGAAAAGAGGCTGCCAGCAGCAAGGGTGGCCGTGAAAAGCACCCGAGATTTAGGTCAAAACCCCAGACCTTGCAAAGAATGATGAGGGGCAGTTGTGACGGACGTAAGTGGGCCAGCAGAGACCCGACGGCTCCACAAAAGCCAGCACCGTTACGTCCTGCAAACCCCAGCACCATCCTGACCACAGAATCATAGAAACGGACTGGTTTGGGTGGGAAGGGACCTTTCAAGCTCACCTTGTCCAGCCCCCCTGCAGGGAGCAGGGCCATCTGCAGCTAGAGCAGGGTGCTCAGAGCCCCGGCCAACCTCCCCTGCAATGGTGCCAGGGATGGGGCAGCCACCACCTCTCTGGGCAGCCTGGCACAGGCTCTGCCCACCCTCAGCACCAACAATTTCTCCTTCTCTCCAGTCTGAATCTCCCTCTTTCAGTTTAAACCATCACCCCTTGTCCTGTCCCAACAGGCCCCGATCAAAAGTCTGTGCCCATCTTTCTCACAGGCCCCTTAAAGCACTGAGAGGCCACCAGAAGGTCTCCCCACAAACTTCTCTTCTCTGCAAACCCCAGCATCATCTCATTCCGTTCAGCACCTTCACCAGCAGTGGGGGGTTGCTGACCCTCCTGTGTTAAGATGAGCCAAAAGCACAGTAAGGACTGAGCCATTGTAGCACGGGACAAAGGGACAGTCACAATGCCCTGGGAAGAAAATACTGAAGACAGAGCCCACCAGGACAGCTGGGTCCCTGGGGGACAAACTGACCAAGCAGCAATGGGCACCCTGGGCTCTGCAGGCACCCAGCTGGACCTGGGATCATCCAAGAGCAAAGGTGACCCAGGTGGGAGGTGGGTCTGGAGCAGGCGGAGGAGGATGTCCCCACACAGGGGCCCAGCGACCAGCCACTTGGCATCACTCCTGCTCAGCATCCCCCAGTTAATCATCAACTGCAGGGACCTCACAGCAGAGCCATAAAAGTGGCTGGAGGTCAGGAGAGCGGACACACGAGGAGGAGCTGGAGCACTCGGGTGTGCGCAACCCGGCGGGCTGCTTGGAAATGGGAAAAAACAACCCAAATGCTATAAACGTGTGTGTGGCACCCCAAAGGGAGCAGGAAGGGAAGGGCTACAGCAAGGAGGCTGTCTCGCTTTTGAGGTTGCTGCCCTTGTCTTTGGAAACTATGTTAAAGGAATTTTTATATTCGTAGAATCACAGGCTCATTTGGGTTGGCAGAGCCCTTTCAGATCATTGAGACCAACAGCTCCCCCAGCACTGCCAGGGCACCACTGACCCATGGCCCTCAGCACCACGGCTTGGAAACCCCTCCAGGGATCACGGGGACTCCACCACTGCCCTGGGCAGCCTGGGACAGCCCTGGACAACCCTGGAGGGGAAGAAATTGTTCCTCAGCTCCAACCTAAACCTCCCCTGGGGCAACCTGAAGCCAGTTCCTCTTGTCCTGTGGCTTGTTCCCTGGGAGCAGAGCCCGACCCCCCCTGGCTCCAGCCTCCTGTCAGGAGCTGTCAGAGCCAGAAGGTCTCCCCTCAGCCTCCTTCTCTCCAGGCTGAACAAGCCCAGGGCCCTCAGCTGCTCCTCACCACACGTGCTGGCCACCCCAGTGCTGACACAGCCAGGATGCTGGTGGCTTCTTGTCCCCCTGAGCACTCTCTGGCTCATCTCTAGCCTCCTCTCGGCCAACCCCCCAGGTCCTTTCCAGCTGCTCTGCCCCAGCCTGGAGAGGTGCAGGGGGTTGGTGTGATCCGAGGGCTGGATTCAACACCTCCATGAACTTCGGGTTGTTCTGCTCTGGAGAAGCGTCCTACCAACGACAGTGCAGAGGAACAGGGAGCCTCCCAGCTCCATGTCTCAGAGAATTACCTTCAACCACCAGACCTGTGCCAGGCAGCAGGCTGGGCCCTCTGAGAACACCCCACTTCTGGTATTCCTCTGATGAGAGCATTATTGGATGTTTTTCACCATTTCTGGAGCACAACTGAGTGCCCAGCTGCACATGCCACATTACTTTCAGATCCCCAAGGTGAAAAGAGTTTAAAATCCTGCTCTGAGCAGCAGAGCAAGTTGGAATGAGTCTTTGGAACGTGTGGGTCAGGACAGCCACGGGGGGACAGGCTGGGACCCCTCCCGAGCCCTGGTGTGTCCAGCTCCATCCCCCCTTTGCCCCAGCACCAGTGGGGGACAGCGAGCCCGCGGGGACAACCACCAGCCACAGAGACAACGGCTTCGGTCACCCAAACCTCATCCTGCCAAAGGCACAGGGCTGGGTCCCAAGTGCCAGCCCATCCACGGCCACCCAACAAGCGTCTACAAGAGGGTGAAGTCTGGGGAGCTGGGTTTTTGGGTTTGTTTGGGACTTTCCCCTTTAAGCTGAGCTACTTTTCATTCTAGTTCAGACACAGCAGTGAGGAACCTGCCAGGGTGATCCCTACGGAAAGGCCCCAAGGACCCTGCATGCACCCGTCCCAAGTTCTGAAATGCACCAGCTCGGAGCAGCCGTGAGCAGAGGGATGAGTGGCCCGTGCCTGGGGACACCTCTGCCCTCCCAGAGCTCCAGTTGGGTTCCTGGGTGCTGGGTGCAGTGGTCATCTCATTCTCACAGAGGTTGGGCGCGTAGCCCGTGTGATGGGATTTATGTGTTTGCCCCCAAAGCCATCACAGCGCTGGTGGCTGATGTCTTTAACACCAGGGCAGCTGGAGGAGCTTGGCTGCTTGTGGTGGGGGAAGGCTGAGGTCTGGAAGAACATCCAATTAACAGCTCACATCTTGGGGGGGGTTACGTGGCCAGGTTTAAAAGAAGCATCCACTTATTGCACTTCGGTTTTTGCCCATGTTGGGGGGTGAGGAGGTGGAGTCCCCGTGATCCCTGGAGGGGTTTCCAAGCCCCCCGTGGTGCTGAGGGACAGGGGGCAGTGGTGCCCTGGCAGTGCTGGGGGAACGGTTGGACTCGATGACCTGTAAAACCTTCTCCAACCAGAACCATTCTGTGATATCGATTTATTTTTTTTTTAAACAGAGTTAAAAGGACAGAGTTTGGCACCGCTCTCCAGAGCGTGTTAAACCGGTCGGACGGTGGGGCAGGGACACATCCTGCGCGGTGCCGGGGCCATGCCGCTCACAGCCATCACGCTCCTCGCAGCGGGCAGGGGCAGAGCAAACCCGGGCACCGGCAGGACCTGCTCGGCGAGAGCCGGGACGGAGCGCTGGATGGGCACCGGCCACGGAGCAGGAGGGCGGGAGCGTTCGTACTCTTGACTCATCTGAACTAATATTTTCTAAGGTTTTGTCTCTCGGAGCTTGGCAGCTCCAAGGGCCGCTTGGGTCCGTGAGAACCCCCAGGTCCTGTTTCCTTCCCAATCTGCATAGCCGCTGCTCTTCGCCCCCTTCCTTCTTACGGCAAGGAAGTCCCATAAATATGCAGAATAATTTGCTTCTACGCGTCCCTTGTTGATAACCCTAAAGCGAAACCAAACCGCTCCAGCCCCTGTAAATCAAGGCTTGAGCTCTGCGATGACCCCGATGGGCTTTGCGAGCCTGCGAGTGAGGGAAGGACGAGGGAAACCCAGCACGCAGCCTGGCACTGCTCTTACGGTTCTGCCTGCGGTCCTGTCTTCTACAAGAGTCGCTTTTCTCTGGAGGGCACCTTACAGACCCAGTCCCCAGGACTGCAGCCACCAGGAATGAGCTGGTGCATGGATGGCAGCCACTGGGACTGGTGAGCGAGAGCTGAAGGGGGAGCAAAAAATAGCCATGGAAAATAAATACTGAGAAAATAGCCACGGAGATTAAATAGTGAGAAAACAGCCATGGAGAATAAATACCGAGAGCAAATAAATCTCCAGAACAAAGCCAAGGGGTAAACCAAGGAGGGCAGGTCAAGCAGCGCCTGGAAATGGCAATTCTCGGCTCAAAACCCAAAAAGATCGCCCTTGACACAGAGCAGGGAGATATTAGCATCGGTCTGTCACGACAAGCAGGACACTGAAGGGCTGGAGCGTGGCCAGAGAAGGGCAACGGAGCTGGGGAAGGGGCTGGAGCACAAGGGTGGCGAGGAGCGGTGTATCAAATGTTAAACAAAGGCGTCTCCGAGGGAAAACGTCCCAACACTGTCCCCTGGCTCGCACCTTTGCTTCCACCCTGGCCATCCACCAAGACACCCCCTGAGCAGGGTGTGAGAACAGACCCAGGGCAAGGGAGGGGAAACCACCAACTGCAGGCACTGAAGGAATTAAAAAGGTGTAAGAAAAGGCAGGGAAAGGCTGGAGAGCTCGTTAACCCCGCTAACGCCAGCAGGAGATGAAGTGTCGGAGACAGTACAGAGCGGGCAGAAGTGGCCTGGCACTGTGGGCACGGTGCAGGGGGAAACAGGGAAGATAAATTTAGAGGCAGCCAGGGAGGGCTCTTCCTCCTGCAGCTCTGCCCATCCTTCTTCCCCCTCCTCTTCCTCACTAGGTCACCCATGACCACGGGCAGGACACGGGCCTCAGCCCACTGTGGCTTCTCTCCACAGCTCTACCCCAGCCTGGTGGTGCCAGCAGCCAGTCCTGACTGTACCCAGGACAACCCCAGCCCTGCCGCGGTGCCACCAGCCAGTCCTGGCCATGCCCAGGACACAACCCCAGCCCTGTTGCATCACTGGCGGTGGGGGACAGCAGCACCTCATAGGGAAAGGTGTTAAAGGCTTCGGACAGACACGAGCCCCGATGATTTTCTCCTGTAAACCCCACAAAATTCCCCTTTATAACAGCAAAGGGCGTCCGGACGCGCGGGGGGTGCTGATATTCGGTTTCACACGCACCAGACGTGGAAGTAAAACAATGAGCACGTCCACGTGCTGCTTCCCCCTTAAAATACATCCTTCCCCAAACCTGCTGAGGTGCAGCCTCTGAAGGACTGACCGATACTTCCTTTAGTCACAACTTCTTTGTGCCTGCCACTCAGTGCCGGGATGCTCAGGGCTCTGCGTGCGAGGGGACACGGGGGCTGCCCCCAGCCAGGGGTGTGAATGCACACACGCGTGCACGCACACAGCCGTGGGAATGGTCAAACGGGGCCATTTTTAGGCCATTTTCAGGCCAGAGCTGTGCCCTGTGTTTGGCATCAATAACCCGGTCCTGCTCTGTCCCCTGCTCCACTGAAACCAGGAGTGGGTTTCAGTGCTGCCCTCAGCCTCTCCCTGCAGCCCCCAGTCCTCCCCATCCCCTGCCTCACCTTCCAGCCTCGTCTGGGGGTCCCCCCCACCCACTAGGGCCACCTCCAAGCGCTGAAAGCCCAGCCTGGTGCCAGCACCTGCAGTTCCAATTTGGCAGCACAGACCAAACCAGTTGTTGCTCCTGCTCCACCCACCCGCTGTGGCTGGGGCTCTCCCAGAGCCAGACAGGTTCCTGCTGTTCCGTGTCCTCCACCAAAAGCCTCCTGCTCACACGTCTGTCCTCACTGGTGTGTCCTGTAGCTCATGTGTTACACTCGGACTGAATTTCGTCACTGCGACCCCAAAGCGTTGACAGTTCTAGGGTGGGTTTGTCAGACCTGCCCCCTACACTGTGCCCACCTCTGCCCAACAGCTCTGTGGCACTTTAGGGACATCGTCCCTCCCACTTTACCCAGGGACCAGCATCTATCCCATCCATCAGCAGCAAGGCTAGGGTCCCATTCTCGGTTGGCTCCATTAATTTTTAACCCTCTGATGTGAAGAACAGTCTCAAATTTCCCTCCTTTGCAGGTTCCTGCTGAGCTACCCACCCGAAACATCACCACACTGCCCTTCCCCTCCTCCGAGAAAGCAAGGGCCACTTCTGGGGGTAACCCATGGTCCCAGCGATTCCCTGCTGCCCCCGTCCCACGTGAGCTGTGGGACGCTGAGCTGCGCCGGGCCCGGTGTGGAACACCAGTGCTTCCACTCCCCACCACCCTGTGCCAGCAGCTTCTTGCTGAGCAGCTCCAGGACCACTCAACCCTTGGCAGCCCAAGCATGCGACTCCCCGACCCTCCTACATCCAGCACCACAGCACAAACCACACAGAGCCTGAGCATGGAGGGAGACCACGTTCTATGTCAGCCAGATACTGCTGGCTCAGGACCCTCCCGTGACCCAGGAGTGGGGCAGAGCATCAGTCCCCACCAACCTGCCACCTGCAAGACTCCCCCCCAGCTCCGGACACCATCCCACAAGCTCCCATGCCCCCTCAGCCCAAAGGGCATTTCCTGTTTCAAACTAAAAAATAACGTGTTTTGGTTGCTTTAAATCCATTTGTACAACTTCGGTGCCCTCGAGGCTCCCGGACAGACCCCAGGGCTGCAGGAGGTACTTTCTCCTGGTGCTCCCTGGCACCCAATATTCTCCTTTTTTTTTTATCTCCAGAGCAAACCTCGTGAAATCCCACATGAACTTTCTACAAGTTTTTTCCTCGCTCTACACAAAAGAGGAACCCGGACACTGCTCGTCTCCCTCGGGTTCTCTGCTGCGAGATCAGAGGTAGCCCGAGGAGGAGGAGGAGGGGGAAGGAAGGAAGGAAGGAAGGGTGGGAGACGAGGCTTCTCTTCCCTTTGAGAATGTTCCCAACAATCCAGGAGATTTGGCAGCTAAAAACCAAGAAGCTTCCCCACCCCGGTCACTTCTTTACTAAAAAACTACGATACTCTGGGGAGAACATTGTACAAGTAGAACAGGAGGACGGTGACGGCACAAGGGCGCTGTGGAAGCCACAAGACTTTCAGGCTGGACACCTACATGCTGATTCTGTGTGTTTTTGTTACAAATACTTAGAATTCGAATACTTGGAAACGCTGTCACTCAAATGCCAGACAGACAGCAGAGTAAAGACCAGTAAAACTTCACACCACGTTTCGCCCCCCCCCTTAATTTAAGGTTGGGGGGGGAAACCCCATTACGGGCTGGTTGTCCCTGCTCCTCTGCCAGGGGCCAAGGACAGGAGACAGCAGCACCCCCCCGTTTTCCCGCCCAAGGCCCCCCCCCCCCCCCCCACCGCTCACCCCAGCAAGAACCTTCCCCACATTTCACTGGGTTCTGCCAGAAACTGGGATTTTAGGGAAAGCTGCACCCGGGCACGGGTGGGCTGAGCTGGGTCCCTCTCCCTGCACGGATGCCACCACAACAAGAAGGACCGAGGAGGAGGAGGAGAGAGGCACATGGGGCCGGAGGAGGAAAATGTGGGACAGCGGGACAAAGGGAAAACGCTCGTCACCGGATCGCAGTCCTCTGTCCCCAAAGTGAAGCCCTGCCGGGAATGCTCAGGAACCTCAGCAGGGACCGTGACTCATCCCAAGGGCACAAAGGACAGGACCGCAGTGCTCCCGGCACTTCTCGGCCGTCCAGCTGGCCAAAACTGCCCCGGCCTCTGCCACGCGCAGCCCCCGAGCAGGGGTCTGGGATGCTTCCCGTGCCGGGGCAGCTCTGTGGGCAGAGAACAGGAGCTGTGCTGCTGGAGACATCACAGGTCAGGGGAAACCCAACCGGGAAGGGTGAGCAATGGCAAGAAACCCCCCAGCGCCCAGCTCCAGTCTGGTCCTGGTCTGGCAGAGCGACCAGCGTGACCCGCTCGCCTGATGTTACAGAGACCCTGCTGGAGCAGATGCTGAGCTGGAGCTACTTCTCCAAAAATAAACGTAAAATAAACGCAAGGAGCGTGGGCACCACTCTCGCTCGCAGGGGGTTGTGTTGACACATTCTTTGCGGTACAAACCCACCATTTTGCCTGTTCCTCAACCCTTCCAGCTGTAGTAGAGCAGGGCGACGTTCACGTTCGTCAACCCTGCGCTTCCTAAACTAGTTTATAAACAAAAACCCTTCTTTGCATTGCGGTCCAATAAAACCAACTCAGCCCACTTTCTCCGAGGTTAAACCAATCCCTGCCAACGCCAGAAGGAGCAAGAGGAGATGCTACTGGGCACCAGGGAAGATGTCCCTGCTGCCTCTGCCACAGGTCCCCACATCAGAGTCTCCCATGTTTGGGGCGGCACGTTTCTCAGTGCGCAGCAGAGCTCGTTACTGTGATCAAATTGACCATTTTACAGGGATATAAAGGGATCGCGGCGCAGAGGGCACTGACAGGAGCCTGCCTGCAGAAGTGGAACATGGCCTGGCTGTTGTCCTCTCGCTGAGGAAGATTTGCCTGGCTCCCATGGATGGCAAAGCTGTCACCCATGGGTGGGGGCAGAGGGACCCGTCACAGTGCTGCCAAAACAGTGTTGGCTGCCACAGCCGCTGCTCCCCAGCTGGCTACGGGGAGTTGTTCCCCACCCAGGGTTCAAAGGGGACACAGACATGGGGGTCCCTGTCATGATGTCTCAGGAGACTTGGCCCCAGGGGAGCCCAGAGTCTGGGGTCTCCCTCTAACCGAAGATGGAGTTGTTAAAATTCAGCAGCCGGCCCAGACCACCGGCACAAATCAGACTGAAACTGCTGAATACGCGGCTCCGAGGGGCGAGGAGACACCACGATGAGATGAGGCTGGAGCGTGGCACGGAGGGGGTGGCAGGGACAGGGCAGGGGGGTACAGACAGGGTTCCCCCCAGCCGAGGCGTGGGAGCCTGGTGATGTTTGTAGGAGCCGGTGGAGTTCCCGTGATGCCAGATTGGACCTGGCAGGGGGTGAGGCTCTGGGATGCTGCCCCCCCCCCCCCCCCCCCCACTCCCATCACTCCCCCTCCTCTGCCCACACAGGCTGCTTACAAAGAAACTACTAATGATTGACTAATTAATTAATTATAACTAATTTAACCACTGCATCCTGCTGATGAACCAGGGGCTATCAAAGGGTGTCCTGGACTGTCCTTACCAGGGGACAAAGCAGCCCCACGCCCGGCAGTGGCAGCACCCCCAGACCCCCCGTGGGGCCATCGGGGGGACCCCACACTGAGGAACCGGGGGGTGTCCCTGCCATGTGGGATGGGGTCACCCACCCCTTCCACCTGACCCCTGCCTCGCCCGTGGCATTTTGTTGCTGTAAATACCGGGGAGAGGGGGGGGGAAAACCACACGGGAGGACGGGGGTACACGATGGGACACACCCGGAACAGCCGGTCCAGTTCTCAACGCTGGGGAACTGCCCCCAAACTTCGGGCACGGCACCCGGACACCCCTCCCGGCTTCATTCACACCCCCGGTCCCCCGTCCCCTCCATCAATCCGCCCTCCCGGGAGCCCCTCGCCCCTCTGCCCGGGTCGGGGCACCCCAGGGTGCTGCTCGGCGACCACCCCGACATCCACCCGTCCTCCGGGCACCCCCCCCCCCCGCGGTCCCTCCCGCCGCCTCCCCCCCGGTCCCTCCCGCCGCCATCGCTCCCGTCTCGGTCGCGGTGGAAGCGAAAGAGGCGGCGGCGGCGGCGACATCGCAGTGCCCCCGGAACGACCGTCCCCGAGGTGGTTTGAGGGGGGGACCGGACGGGGACGGGACTCACCGTGCGCTGCCGGGGGACGGCTCCGGTGGCAGCGGCGGCTCCGGTGGCAGCGGCGGCTCCGGGCCCGGCGCTGGGTGCACAGGAAGGAAGAAGGAGGGAATGAGGCAGGGCTGACGTGAAGGGATGCAAAACAGCTCCTCCTTAACTCACCGCCCTTTATCTCCCCGACGTGCCCCCCCCCCCCCCCACACACCCAATTGCCCGGTTCCCCCCCTCCGCCCAACCCGCTCATCCACCCCCGCCCCGGCACTCGGGGCCGCCCCCGGTACCGGTTACCGGGAACAAAGCTGCGGGGCGCGGCTTGTCTGATGCCCCCCCCCCCCCACCATGCGGGGACATTGACCACCCAGGACCCCAACCCCGGGGGTGATTGAATCTCAGGGATGAGTATCTCCGAGCTTTGGGGGATTTCTCCCCCCCGCAGAGGGAGGGATGCTCGGGGGGGTTACGCGCTGCCCGCAGGAGCCGCGTCCGTAGGGATGGGTGAGGGGACCCCCACTGTCACACATCCCTCTCCTCCACGGGCATGGTGGGACCGTCTGTACCCCAGAGACCTTGTAGGAACATCTGCCCCCCCCCCCCCCCCAAACCGCCGTAGGGACCCCCCCCCCCCCCCCCCCAATATTGTAGGGAGATTTGCCCCCCAGAAACCTTGTAGGAACATCTGCCCCCCAGAACTTTCGCAGGAGTTGTACCCGCTGATGGCGAGGACCCCTCTCTCTCACCAAAAAAAGGGTGAGTGGAATTTGGGATGTTCCAGGAATCGGATGTTCTTGCGAGGGAGATGGTGTGCGCGTCCCCCGAGGAGGCCACAGGAGAGGGCAATGCCTGCCATGGCAGGGAGGTGGGATGGGGCGGTGTGGCAGATGGTGGCAGGTCCCCAAAGCGGGGGCCGGGGGACATGGTGTGGCATGGGGAGGGGAGCAGCTGGCAAAGGGCCCGGGGGCCGCGGGCAGGAGCTCTGTCCCACGTGGCGAGGAGGACGAGGGTCTCCTGGACGTGGCAGAAGGGGTGCGTGCCGGCAGCGGGGATTTGGGGATTCTCATCTCCACAGAAGCAGGTGGGGCTGGATGGCGTGATGGCAGCGAGAGTTTGTCTAAGAAGGCGGCCCTTTTTCTGGCAGACGCACTTCTCCTTTTCTGGGGTCTTTTTTGTGTTCTTGGCTGAAGATCGGCCTTGCCGAGTGGCATGTGCCGCCTGCTCTTGTGGCTTCCTGCGCTGCGCGATGGGGGCTGGCCGGGCACCCCTTGGCACGTTACGGCTGCCACCCGCCAGGCTCGGAGCCCTGCCGGGGACCAGACGCGGGGTGCGGCAGCATCCCCTGCAGTGGCATTTCTGACCCCGTGCTCGTGGCACCGGCCCTGTCCTGGGTGCGTAGGGGGCCGGCACCGGGCACTGTGGGCACTGCGAGCGGCCTCGGCCGGAGGGAGCTGGGACGGCTGCAGCGGGGAGCAGAGCCCTGGCCCGGGCAACTGTGGGGAGCAGCCCCACAGCCTCCTCGGCCAATTGGACGCGAGGCTGCAGCCACCTCGGCCAATCAGGGTGTGGAGACGCAAGGCTTGTAGCTGCCTCAGCCAATTGGGATGTGGAGATGTGAGGCTGCAGGCACCTTAGCAAATCAGGATATAGAGACACAAGGCCACAGCCATCTCAGCCAATCAGGGTGAAGGTATATGAAGCTGCAGCTGCCTCAGCCAATCAGGGTGAGGGTATATGAGGCTGCAGCTGCGTCAGCCAATCAGGACACCAGGCCAGGAGCACCCATAGCCTTTGGCAGTCGGGGAACACCCAGTGCCTGCAGAGCTGTCAGCCAGTCCGGGGTGGTGGAGGTAATGCTCAGCCAATCGGTGTCACTCAGCAGGGGCCGGTGCTTCCTCGCTCTCCTGGAGGACAGCAGGTGGGATGTCCCCATTGACCACCACGGGTGGGACATCCTCATCAGCAACCATGGCTGGACTCTGCTCGTGGGCGGTGTGGGGTCTTCACCCCTGGGAGCAACCACAGTCCGTCGGTGCCCTAGGGCTACTGGTGCTGGTGATGCTGCTGATGTGGGGCCTGGGGACCCTTGAAGTCCCCTTCATCTGATATGGTCTTCAGTGCCAGAGAGACTCTGCCACCAGGAGGGTAGGACCTGTGGCCAGAGCAGTTGGAAATAGGAGATCTTCCTACATCCAAGCAGATTTCTGTGTTTCTTGTCCTGTAACACCCTGTGTACAGCAGAAGACCATGGCCACCTGTCCTCTCAGCCAGCTTCTGTGGACACCTCATGGGTGGTGAGACACTGGCACAGGTTGCCCAGGGAAGCTGCGGATGCTCCATCCCTGGAGGTGTTCAGGGCCAGGCTGGATGGGGCTCTGAGCAACCTGCCCTGGTGGGAGGTGTCCCTGCCCCTGGCAGGGGGGTGGAATGAGATGATGTCTGACAGCCCTTCCAGCCCAAACCGTTCCGTGGCACTTCCCCTCTCCTTTCCCAACAGGCCAAGTTCTTGGGCTTTTTGTCCTTGTTCTTGCTCCCTCCTGGGCCCTGCCGCAAGGCTCCCCCATCAGAGGGAGGGCTCCCGCCGGGCCAGTGTCATCCTCGATGGCCGTACGGCCCCTGCGGCTCAGGTGGTAACGGGCCGGTGTTCGGCCTGAGGCCGGGCCGGTGACCTCTGACCCGCCCGGGCAGGCAGGAGCGCTGGCCCTTTAAGAGCGGGCGTGGTCTGTCGGCCACGCCCCCTACGCTGCTTCGCGGCGCGTCACCGCGCGCCTCCCGCCGCTCTGGGGCTGGCGCGCCCCCTGGCGGCGCGGGCGGCGGGGCCGGTGCGGGTCCCGGTGCGGGCCCCGGCAGCGCGTTCCGCTTGCGGGCAGGCGCAGCCCGGCTCTGGGTCTACCTGTGCCCCGCTCCGGTGCGGGCCGGCTCTCAGCGTCACCGCTTCCTCCGGTTCCCGAGCCCCGGGGGCTACGGGCGCTCCGGGTCCCCGCGGGGCCGCCCGGGCTCAGCCTGCCGTGCCCCGGGGTCCGGGCCGGAGCGACGCTCCGCTGCCCTCCGCCGTGTTTCCGGGGCGGGTGAGGGGTTTCCTGCGGGCGGGCGGCGGCGGCGGCTGCGGCCCCGGTTCTACTCCCAACAACACGGGCCCCGGGCCCGGCCCATCCATCCGCCGGGATGATCAACGCCATCCTGGTGTTCAACAACCACGGCAAGCCGCGGCTCGTCCGCTTCTACCAGCACCTGGTGCGGAGCTGGGGACCGGGAGGGGACGGGGCCGAGCCTGGGGCACCGGGGCCGGAGCCACTGATGGGACCGGGATCGGGGCTGCCTGCGGGGCCGGTGTCAGCGGGTACCCGAGCCGGGCGTGGGGCTGGGGGGAGATCGCTGTGTGGCCTGTTCCCGCGGGATGTGCCGTGGCTGTGCCAGCAGTGCCAGGGCTGTCGGGGAGCTGCTCGGTGACCGTGTCCCTGGGGCAGAGCCGGGGCCCGGGGTGGTCCAGGCCGTGCCCCCACGGGTACCTGCCCTCGCCCCTCGCAGGCGGAGGAGGCCCAGCAGCAGATCATCCGGGAGACTTTCCACCTGGTGCTCAAGCGGGATGACCACATCTGCAACTTCCTAGAATGCGGCAGGTGAGCCCCTGCCCCCCGGCGCTGTCCCCTCGGATGCAGCGGTCCCTGAGCTGCATGTCCCGGGCCCCCACCAGGGCCCTTCACTGCCCCTCCATTCAGCCAGGGCCGGGCCCTGCCCTCGCATTGCTCCAACCCCCGGCACTGGGGGGAAAGGACCTGGGGGGTTGGTCGACAGGCAGCTGGAGATAAGCCAGACAGTGCCCTGGAGGGACAAGAAGCCACCAGCATCCTGGCTGTGTCAGCACTGGGGTGGCCAGCAGGACTAGGGTGGGGATCATCCCCCTGCACTGGGCACTGGGGGGGCCACCTCTCAAATAGGTTCAGCCTGGAGAGAAGGAGGCTGAGGGGAGACCTTCTGGCTCTGACAGCTCCTGACAGGAGGTTGGAGCCAGGGGGAGGTTGGGCTCTGCTCCCAAGGAACAAGGGACAGGACAAGAGGAACTGGCCTCAAGTTGCCCCAGGGGAGGTTTAGGTTGGAGCTGAGGAACAATTTCTTCAACCCCCTCCAGGGTTGTCCAGGGCTGTCCCAGGCTGCCCAGGGCAGGGGTGGAGTCCCCGTGATCCCTGGAGGGGTTTCCAAGCCGTGGAGCTGTGGTGCTGAGGGCCATGAGTCAGTGGTGCCCTGGCAGTGCTGGGTTAACAGTTGCTCTCAATGACCTTTATGGTCTTTTCCAACCCAAACAATTCCATGGTTCATGTCTCCACAGCCTGTTTGGTGGCTCTGACTACAAGCTGATCTACCGGCACTATGCCACGCTGTACTTCGTCTTCTGTGTGGACTCTTCAGAGAGCGAGCTGGGCATCCTGGACCTCATCCAGGTCAGTCTCTCTGCAGTTGGGTTCACCGCTCATGGGCACCTGGATGATACCAGCCCCTGACACGCAGCCCCCACCCCATCACCTTTCAGGTCTCGTTGTGTCCGCGGCAGCTCTGTGCCAGCCTGCCTGGAAGCATCTGAGGGAGGAGCTGTTGCGAGGACTGTGGTGGGCAGGGGCTAATGTGCATCACGAGCCAATGCCCAGCTCCTCCACCCCAGAGCAGCAGGGAGGTTGGTGTGAAGGAACTTCAAAAACTAGAATCAGAATCATTTAGATTGGAAGATTCTTAAAATCACTGAGTCCACCTGTAAATCACAGAATCCCAGCTTGGAAAGGACCTCAGGGATCATCTGGTCCAACCTTTCCTGTCAAAAGCCCAGTCTAGATAAGGTGGTCCACCTCCTGTCCAGTGTTGGGGACCCCACCGCTGCCCTGGGCAGCCTGGGACAGCCCTGGACAACCCTCAAGGGAGTTGAAGAAATTGTTCCTCGGCTCCAACCTAAACCTACCCTGGGGCAACTGAGGCCGGTTCCTCTTGTCCTGTCCCTTGTTCCTTAGGAGCAGAGCCCGACCCCCCCTGGCTCCAGCCTCCTGTCAGGAGCTGTCAGAGCCAGAAGGTCTCCCCTCAGCCTCCTTCTCTCCAGGCTGAACAAGCCCAGGGCCCTCAGCCGCTCCTCACCACCCTTGTGCTCCAGCCTCTTCCCCAGCTCCGTTGCCCTTCTCTGACCACGCTCCAGCCCCTCAGTGTCCTGCTGGGAGTGGGGTGCCCAAAACAACGAGAGCATTTTCTAAGTTCTGCTCAAACTCTGTGTGGACTGTGAAGAGACTGTGGTCAAACCTGGCCAACGGCAGCTGTGGGGGGTTGGCACCAGAAGCTCCTGCCCCTCTCTGATTGTGCCAGCCCCGTAGCTTGGCCCCTCTCAGGTTGTTCTGAGCTGCAGCCCTGCCCTGAATGCAGCCACCCACTGCTGTCCCCAGGCCCGTGACACAAGGACCATTTCCCAAGAACACCCGAGTCCTGTGTCTTGTTACTCTTGACCTTGTTCTGGCCCCTGGGGGGGTTCTGGGTGCATGGGCAGGTGCCTGGGTTGGCAGGTTCTCACTCCCAGCTGCAGCCCCTTGCCGAGACAAGCCCCTCCAGCAGCTCTTTGAGCAGCTCTGAGCTTCTTGCTCTGGTTCCTGTGGTGCCAGGGGGCCAGATGGCCCTTGGGCTGTGCTTGCCTGTGTTTGCCCTGAGAACAGCTGCTTTCCCACCATCCAGGGGAGGTGGGGATGTTGAAAAGGTGTTGTCCCTGCTCAGGGTGACATGTTTCTGGTCAGGACTGCAGCTTTTTCACCTGCTGTCCCCAGGACTATGTGTGGGAAACATCTCATGGTGGTCTCTGTGCTAACTTTCCCTTCCCATATCCCCAGGTGTTTGTGGAGACGCTGGACAAGTGCTTTGAGAATGTCTGTGAGCTGGACCTCATCTTCCACATGGACAAGGTGGGTTGTGGGTTCATTGTGCCCCTCTGCCCAGCTGCTCCGTAGCCCTCTGTGCCCATGGGCAGGAGCTGGCCCAGCCTGCAGCTCCAGAGCCTTTCAGGAGAGGCTGTTGGCATGTTAGGGTCATGTTTTGAGGAGAGATTGAAATCCTCGGTGGGGAAGTTATCAGCTTGGAGTCTTTGTGTCCTCCTGACAAGAGATCTGAGTTGTTGGGCTCTGTTCTGTGTTCTCCATTGGTAAGGTGGCTCTTGGCACTTGCCTCAAAGAATCCCAGCATGGTGGGGCTGGCAGGGCCCTCTGGAGCTGATCTGGTGCCACCCCCTGCTCCATCCAGCAGGGTCACCCAGAGCAGGGGCCCAGCAGCGCAGGGTCCAGCCGGGGTGGGAATCTCTCCAGACAAGGAGACTCCACAGCCTCTCTGGGCAGCCTGGCACAGGCTCCCACACCCTCACACCAAACAACTTTCTCCTCCTGCTCAGATGGAACCTCCTGGGTTCCAGTTTGTGCCCATTGCCCCTTGTCCTGTGTCTGGGCACCACTGAGCAGAGTCTGGCCCCATCTTCTTGCCCCCCGGGGCCCTTTAGCTCTCGCTCAGCTTTTCTTAGCTCCAGTACAGCTGTGGGGGAGGTGGGGGCTGTCCTGGTGATTCCAGTGGCGCTGGGGGACCGGTCAGGAAAGTGATGGGTCCACGCTGAGCCTTCACTCTTGGTTCACTCACAACGCTGGTGGAGCTGGGCAGGGAAGTTCTGCCACTTCTCCCTGTGGGACCATCTCATTACCATCCTACTGGGCAAAAAAAGGGGAAGAACAATGGGAGTGTTTGGAATAAACAAAGTGTTTGGTAAACTTTGTTTGAGCCACAGCCTTTAGTGCTTCCTCTGTAGCTGCACACGGAAACCTGTCCCCTTTGATCAGGGCAGAGATGGGGCTGGAGATAGCCAGGCCCTGTGTGGGGGAAGGAGAGGCTGTGTGACGTGTGCTGGGCCTGTGCAGCTGTTGATAAGGGTTTTCTTGCTTTCTTGAAAACAAAACACGCTGACGGTAAAAAGGAGGAATAGAAAAAAAATCAATGATGCTGTAAAAAGTTCCTGCTTTGCTGTCGATTCTGGCTCATGGACTCTGGCTGGGATGAGGAGTGAGCAAACCTCTATCCTCTGAGGAGATCTGGGTCTGAGTTTGAGTTCATTGCTTGCCTGGCTGTAAACTCAGGAATGTTGTGAGGTTGATGATCTCGTCAGCAGAAGCATTCTTATCCTTATCTCAGCAAAAGAGGAAGGAGGAGACCTTGTGGGAGGAGGGATGGCATCTGCCCAGCTCACCTCTGGCCATCTCTAGGGGAGGACATGGTCTCAGTCACTTGTTTTGTGGCCTGACCAGGACCTGACCTCTTTACACCCAACCTGCAGCCCACTGGCAGTAAGAGATTCCTGCCTTGGCTGGGACAGGGTTAATTTTTCTCCTGGTAGCTGATTCAGAGCCTTGCTTTGAGTTCACTTTGAGTCACCACCCCGGTGACTCCTCTGTTTTGCCAGCAGCAGCATTGGGGATTTGCCTCTGGACTCTCCTGCCAGGCAAAGGGTTTGAAAGACACGATTTGGGAGGCTTCTGTCTGGGGAGACCATGGGCTTGGTCACCTTGATGTCCTCCTGCCATTCAGGCTGGTTCACTGCCCGTCCTGTGCTCCTGCTGCTTCCCAGCCCTGACTCTGTGGGCTCCCCAGTTCAAGGGAGACAAGGAGCTACTGGAGAGAGTCCAGCAGAGGCTGGGAAGATGCTGAGGGGCTGGAGCATCTCTGTGCTGGGGACAGGCTGAGAGCCCTGGGGCTGTGCAGCTGGAGAAGAGCAGCCTGAGAGGGGAGCTGAGCAATGCTGAGCAAGAGCTAAAGGGCCCCGGGGGGTGAGAGGATGGGGCCAGACTCTGCTCAGTGGTGCCCAGGAACAGGACAAGGGGCAACGGGCACTAACTGGAAGCCAGGATGTTCCCCCTGAGCAGGAGGAGAAAGTTGTTTGGTGTGAGGGTGTGGGAGCCTGTGCCAGGCTGCCCAGAGAGGCTGTGGAGTCTCCTTGTCTGGAGAGATTCCCACCCCGGCTGGACCCTGTGCTGCTGGGCCCCTGCTCTGGGTGCCCCTGCTAGATGGAGCAGGGGGTGCCACCAGATCAGCTCCAGAGGGCCCTTCCATCCCCTCTGTTCCTGCCTTGAGGTACCACATCGCACAGTGCAGCACAGGATGTGCGCAGTGGGGGCTGCTGCGGGTTTCAGGTCCCTGCTCCTGCAGCGGGTTGGAGCTGCCGGGTCTGTGGTTCTCGGGTACCAGTGACACCAGTGCTTTTAGAACCTCGGAGCTTCAGGGATCCCTCCCTCCTTCACGAGGGGAGGCTGGAGCCGCCTCGCAGTGGGGAGGCTCGGGGAGGAGACTCTTGCCCGTCCCTGAGAGGAGAACGTGAGTTTCTCTCCACAGCTGCGAGGTCCTGGAGAGGACACAGTTTGTTCGGGAAATGCCATGTTTCGCTTTGGAAACAAAGCTCACTTGGGATCTTTGCCCTGTTGGGCTTGGTCCAGCTTGGGCTGGTTCCAGACCCTGGAGGAACAACATTTCCTGCAGCCCAGATGCAATCCCGTTGCGGGGAGCTGCTCCAGTGCCACGGTTCTCAGGGCTCAGCCGAGGCTGTGCCGCAGCCCCGGCGCCGTGGGTGTCCCGGGAAGGTGCCGTGTGGCCCCGTGCGGTGCTGGTCCCGGGTGCTGCTGGAGCAGGATGGGACCTGCGGGGAGCTCTGTGGGATGTCAGCGTTGCTCAGAGCTGCATTTTTCCCCTTCCAGCAGGTTCTCCAGTTTGACTTTTCAGCACGTTGCCCTGGCAGTGTTTGTGGCGTGGTGTTTATCAGAACAGCCTGTCTTCATCAGGCCATAAAACACTGCAATAACTTAACCATCTTCCAGTAATAGCCTGTTTCGTGGGGGCAACCAGAGACCCATAAATTCTTTATCTGTGCTGGCTGCTTGTCGCAAGTTGCTGACTTAGCAGGGAAGGTGTCTGTGGCCACTGTCGCTCCTGGCACGTGAGCTGGACTGGGTTCCCATCCTTTCCCTTCCCTTGCAGGTCCACCACATCTTGCAGGAGGTGGTGATAGGCGGCATGGTGCTGGAGACCAACATGAATGAGATCGTGGCACAGGTGGAGGCCCAGAGCAAGCTGGAGAAGGCCGAGGTGAGCAGCGATACTGGGGCCAGGTCCCTCCAGGCTGCGAGGACTGGAACTGGCATGCCTGGGGTGTCCCCAGTATCCCCAGTCTCAGTGCTTGAGTCCTCGGGGAAGGGATGGAGACATCCCCCGAGCTGTTCCAGAGCGTGGAAGTGGCTGTTCCCAGCAAGGCTGGTAACATGAGGAGTCCATTGCCACTGTCACTGGGAGGGCACAGCCCTGCTCCGGTTGCAGGGAAGCACCATGGGCGCCCTGCCGCTCCCATCCACCAGCTCCACCAGTCGGGGGGAAGATGGGTCTGGGGGCTGCTCCTGGGATGTGGCCAGGACACGGGTTCTCGGGGCTGGTGGTCACCGGTCCCTCCCGTCAGCAGGGAGGCCTCTCGGCCGCTCCGTCCCGTGCGGTGTCGGCCGTGAAGAACATCAACCTGCCGGAGATCCCCCGCAACATCAACATCGGAGACATCAACATCAAAGTGCCCAACCTGTCACAGTTCATGTGAGCGTCCCGTGGCCGGGGGGCTGCCCTGGGCTGGCTCTGCAGAAGGGCTCTGCTGGGCACCCCTTGCCCCTGGGGGGTCTCTGCCCATGGAGTGCCTGGCAGAGGGCAGGGAGCGGTGGTGGGGCTGCCCATCACCTTGGGCCTGGGCTCTGGTCTCCCAACAAGGGTGGCCTTTCTTCTCCCTTCCCATGGATGTATGGCCCCTGTCCTCACCACGGGGGAAGAGCCGGGTCCTGCCTCTCCCAACACTTTCTGGGATTCCCAGTTGTAAAAACACTCCTGTAGCTGTTGGTTCCCCTAGGAGCTGGAGGTCGTCTCCTCCATCCTCCTCACGTCCACTCTGGTCCTGCTTCCTGGGTCTGGAACCCCCAGATGGGGAACCATGGGGACAATAAACCACTGTATGAACGTGTGTCTGTGTCTGCTGTGGGTGCTGCTGGTGCAGCCCTGAGGGGAAGCATGGGGAGGGGCCGAGGGGGGTCTCAGCACAGCTTGTGGGGCAGGTACAGCCATGGGGGGCTTGGATGGTGCCCAGAATGCTGTGGGGGGTGGGAATGGGGCCCTAGAGCCCACCTGGGTGAGGGCTGGAGGTGCCGCAGGGTGGGCTCGGGCACAGGGCTGCTCTTCAGAGGCTGGGGGGGATCGTGGTGGCCCTGCTAGGGCTGTGACTTGGCCTTTGGAGACAAGGTCATCAGCCTGTGAGTGGCCAGTGCCTCCTGCCCGCTCTGCCTCAGAGCGTTCCTGGTTGTGCTCAGGAGCCCCAGTGGGCTTGCTGGGGCTGGTGTCCCCCCAGGCCGGAGTGAGCGGGGCTGCTCCTGGGTGTTGGGGTGACCGTGGCTGCAGGGGACAGGTTGGGCAGTGAGGTCCCTGAGAATCCCTGAGCTGGGTGCCCCTGGTTTGACCATAGGACCATCTGGCCACCAGCCCCTGGGCTGGCTCTGGGCCCCTTCCTTGGTTTCCCCTCCCACTCCTGGGCTCTGCCTGCACTTCCCTAGCTGGGAAACCCTGACTCTGCCTGGAAGGAATTTTCCTGCTGTCTTCCCTCCCTGCAGCTTAACCCTTCCCCAGCTGGCCATGAGCCACGCCAGCAGCTCCTGGAGGTCAAGGAGATGGGCAACCTGCTTCTTCTCCAGCAGCCCTCCTCCTCCTCCTGTCCTGAGCAGTTTGGTGAAGGAAGCAGGTGAGAGGTGCCTGGCTGTGTGCTGGGGCTGGGACACAGGACCAGCAGGTGCTGGGATGGTTGGAGGGGAAAACTCTGGTTTGCCTGTGGAGAGGAGCTCGCTGTGGTGCCCACGTCCCATGCTGCTCTGAGGAACTTGGTGTGGTGCCCACGTCCTGCTCTGCTCCAGACGCGGAACACAGGCGTGCCGGAGGGTTTGAACTGGGTCAGGTGGCCCTGGGTGTGGTGGTCCATGACCGTGTCCAGCTCCTGGTGCAGGATGTGTCCAGCTGCACGTGCTTCCTCCCTTGTGAGGAGATGTTTGTGCACAGCTGCCTCCTGTAACGGCTCCGTCCGTGCTGCCCCGTCCCACATCCTGCTGGAGTCTCGGCCCTGGGGTCTGCGAGAGGGCGAGGACCACGTCGGGGTGAGTCTCCTTGCTTCATGCAGAGGTGGGCACAGGCAGCGGGGTGGTTCCCTCGGGGACAAGCTGGGCCAAACCCCTGGACCCCCATTTCCCATCCCAGGGGGCTGCAGCCTTGACCACAGCACCCACGGGGCTGTGCCAGGGCAGAGGTGGCTCTGCAAGCCCCGTCCCTCTGGGCTGCCATACTGGGTGCCCAGGGACCCCAAGTCCTGCCCAGGGATGGGAGCCCCTGGGTGCCCTGGCAGAGTGGAGGGATGAGGCCACATGGGAGGTGAGACCCAGCTCCTGCGTTCCTGCCCAGGGCAGGGCTGTGGGGCACCCCAGTGACCCCCTGTGCCACAAGGGACCATAGCTGGGTCACCAGACCCCTACACAGCCCGAGGCGAGCTGGGGTCACGCAGCATGTGTAGGGGCTCCCCAGGGGCTCCTGTCTGAGCTGCCTGCATGGTCCCAAACCCGTCTGTGCCACCACCACAGCCCCGGGGGCACCCACAAGGAGCAGAGATGTCTCTGAACATCCTGCTGCCAGGGCAGGGGTGCCAGGCGGGGCTGGGGGGCTGAGCGGGGGTCACCGCCCCAAGCAGGGGCATGATTCCCGGTGTGCCAGGGTGCTGCGGGGAGGGGGCACAGTGGCTGCTGCTGGGTGATGGTTTGTCCCCTTTCCTGCCACCCCCGGCATGAGACGAGGCTGATGTGAGGGACAGGACCCCCAGTAGGACCCCAGGGGGCTCCAGGGTGTCGGGGCTGGCTGGGCAGGGGCACGGTGGTCCCTGAAGCCTCCCCCTCCTGCTCGAATGCTCCCTCCCAAGCTGGGGCAGTGGGGGTCCTGCAGCAGAGACCCCTCGCCCCATCCCTGCACTGGGTGTGTGGGACCCCACGTTGGGGCCAGGACCCTCCGCTGCCGGGCACGGCTCTGCCCCGCGCTGCCCCTGTACCCCCTGCCAGCCCCAGGCCGGACCAGGAGCCCAGGGGTTAAGGGGGCGAGGAAATTCGGGTTCCTTCCCTTGGAGCTGTAGGAGGGAATTTGTCCTCCAGCTGGGAGCTGAGAGGAGAGCGGGACAGGGGCAGGGGTGGGCAGGGTACCTCGAGGGGTGCGGGGAGCCCCGTGGCCCCTGCATCCCCGCTGCTGAGTGCAGGAAGGTGAGTGGGGGGTGATGCTGCTGTCCAGACCCCGGGGGATGGGGGCAGACCCGGAGGCAGAGGGTCCTGGGGGTCGCAGGCAGGACTGGGGTCTTGCGTTGGGGCTGCAGGGTCTGTTTTGGGGGGGGGGGGGGGCCCATATACGACGGGGGGGTTTTGGGGGGCCCAGGGGTTACGGAGGGTCCGGGACATGTGTGTGTGAGGGGGTTATGGGGTGAGCGGGGCCAGATCCTCAGAGGGGCATCCACGTGGGTGATGCCCAACATGGTGACATCCCATGGTGTCCGTCGGTGCCCTGGGTGTCTGTGTGTGGGACACGGGGCACCCGTGTAGGACATGGGCCATGCACGTGTGCTGCTCGCAAGGGCTCCGTGCGTGGGGGGCTTTTCAGTGGGGGGAGCAGGAGCCTGCGTGTGCTGGGGGAGCTGGGGTGCCAGGTGGGGTAGGTCTGGCACAGGGCAGCCTGGGAACGGGGCTCAGGAAGGGCATAGGGGTGGCTGGCGTTACCAGGGGGGCCCGCGCCCTGTGCCTCAGGGGGTCTGTGTGGAGAGGGCTGCAGTGTGTGCCCAGGGGTGCAGGGTGCCCAGCACCCTCCCAGCCAGCTGTGCCCCTGTCCCAGGGGTGCTGTCCCGGCCAAGGTTTGGCACATGCTGGTCTGGTCCCCAACGCCAGTGCCTCTGGCCCAGGCAAGGGCGGAGCCCAGGGCAGAGCCAACCTGTGCCAAGCCACAGGGCTGGGTGGGGGCCACGGGGCAGGGGCTGCCAGGGGACAGCGCAGCGTCCCTGGGCTGCTCTGCCAGGTGGGTGCAGCCGGGTGCTGTTGGGGATGGTGTGATCAGATCCTGGGAAGAGGAGTTTCGGTTGCCAGAGCGAGAAGTGGTACCTGACCTCCCTGTGCCACCCTGCCCTGGGAGGGACTTTGCTCCAGGGTTTTCAGCCGTGCCCGCTCTGCCACCCCCACCCGTGGCTGGCAGAGCTCCCGGGGCTGCCCCACGGCCTGGGCGGGTGGCTCGGGCTGGTCCCCCCTGCCAGGGTGCAGCGTGTGCCCCTGTCCTAGATGCCAGCCCCACGAGCCCACTTTGCTCGAGCTGGGGTGGGGCGGAGGGGCTGTCTGTGCCATGGGGTGAGGCTGTGCTTGTGGGACCTGCCGTCACCCACACATGTGCTCTGCTTGTTGGCATGGGCTGAGGAGGGCTGAGGCTGGCGGCATGGGGCACGTGCCCTCTTGGGCTGGGCTCACAGGTCCTGGAGTTTGACCCCTGCATGTGAGCCAGGTGATGTGACCCTGGACTTTGAGAGGGCTGTGGGCAGGGCGGACTTCTCCCCAGCACCCTCCTGGGCTCCCCCTGCACTGCCCCGACCCCTGGGGCTGCACCCTGTGCCCTCCCGCTTTCCCCTTGGGGCGTGGGCAGCCCGGAGAGGGGTGACCCTGCCAGGGTGCAGGTGCCAGCCCCCACCGCCATGCCCTCAGCCCCAGCAGCTGGTCCCTTGGGATCAGGGGGTCAGCCAGGACACCCTGGCAGCATCTCAGAGCCTGTCACTTGAGGGCAAACCACATGACACTGAGCCAGAGGCCAGGCTTGCGTGCCAGGGCTGCCCGCCTCGCCCTGTGACACGATGGGGATGTGGCCACCAGCACTGACCTCTCCCTTTGTCTCTCCTTTTTCAGGGCCAGGCCGGTGCTCGGAAGGAGGTCCCCTCCCGCAGCCCTTGCCCTCTCCCAAGGTGCCCATCCCTGTGTGGTGCAATCCCCGTGCCACTCCAAGGTGGAAAGCTCATCCTGGGTGCCACTGCCACCCTGAGCCTCATGGTTGTTTAATATTTCACTCATTAACTTGGACCAATAAACCTCGTTGCAGTGAGAGGCTAAAAGCTGTGCCTGCCAGGCAGCGCCTCCTGCACCAGCTCCTCTCCTGAAGCCTCACCATGGCTGCTGGCTTCTTCATCAGCAAGGGCGTGGGCATCGCGGCCATCGTGCTGGGCCTGGGGGCTGTGGCCACCATCATTGCGCTCTCGGTGGTGTACGACCAGGAGAAGCACAAGGCACCGGAGACTGTTACCACCACGACCACCACGACCACCACGACCACCACAGCTAACACGGCCACCACGACCACCAAGGCTACCACGACCACCAAGGCTACGACGACCACCAAGGCTACCACAACCACCACAGCTACCACGACCACCATAGCCACTACCACCGCTGCTCCCAACAACACCTGGAACCAGTGGAGGCTGCCAACGACGCTGATTCCAGAGACCTATGAGGTGACCCTGCAACCCTTCCTGATGCCCGAAGACAACGCCACATATATCTTCCGGGGCAACAGCAGCGTGGTCTTCCTCTGCAAAGAAGCCACCGACCTCATCCTCATCCACAGCAACAAGCTGAACTACACCACGCAGGGGTCCTTCTACGCGTCGCTGCAGGCGGTGGATGGCTCCAACGTGCCTGCCATCTCCAGAACCTGGCTGGAGACCACCACCCAGTACCTCGTGGTGCAGCTGAAGGGGCAGCTGCAGCCAGGCCAGCGCTACCGGCTCTTCAGCAGCTTCACGGGGGAGTTGGCTGATGACCTGGCCGGCTTCTACCGCAGCGAATACATCGATGAGTCGGGCAACAAGTAGGTGGTGGGCAGGA
Source organism: Todiramphus chloris collaris (assembly GCA_025345505.1). Classification (NCBI taxonomy): domain Eukaryota; kingdom Metazoa; phylum Chordata; class Aves; order Coraciiformes; family Alcedinidae; genus Todiramphus; species Todiramphus chloris. Next base: position 4,734,139 of record JANVCC010000036.1, read on the forward strand.
GGCTGAGGAGGGGCATGGGGATGGCATGGGGGTGGCAGAATGTACTGGCAGGGTTCGGGGCTCCTCTCCCACTGGGATGATGGGATGGGTGTGGGGAGCGTCTCTGCCTCCCCTGCATCCACAAGCCACCCTGGTGGGGTCAGGAATGGTAAGCAGAGGGTCCCAGGGGGTGCCATCCTGCCCCCCAAGTGCTGATGGGTTTGCTTGCAGGAAGGTGGTGGCCACCACACAGATGCAGGCGGCCGACGCACGGAAAGCTTTCCCCTGCTTCGACGAGCCGGCCATGAAAGCTAGCTTCAAGGTGACACTGATCCACCCCCCGGACCACCAGGCCATCTCCAACATGCCCGCCAACAGTGAGTGGGGTGGGGGGAAGCCCCATCGGGGGGGCCTGGGGGCTCGTCAGGGCTGTGCGGTGACCCCCATCCCTCTGCTCCCTGCAGACACCTGGCAGCAGCTCATCGATGGGGAAATCTGGAATGTCACCGAGTTTGAGCCCACACCCAAAATGTCCACCTACCTGCTGGCCTTCATCGTCAGCCAGTTCGACCACATCAGCGAGAACTCGGGGGAAGTGCTGGTAGGATGCAGGGATGGGGGGCACCCCTCGTCCTCCTGCCTGGGGGTCTGAGCCTGGCATGAGCCCCGTGTCTCTCTCCCCACTCCAGATTCGCATCTGGGGCCGCCCCAAGGCCATCAAAGAGGGGCAGGGTGACTACGCGCTCCGGGTGACTGGCCCCATCCTCAACTTCTTCGAGATGCACTACAACACAGCATACCCGCTGCCCAAGTCCGGTGGGTGCCACGGGGCGGCCGGGGCTCTGGGTGGTGCTGCCAGCCATGGTGGGGGTGGGTTCTCCAGCAGCACCATGCCAACGGGACCCCTCCTTCCCCAGACCAGGTCGGTCTCCCCGACTTCAACGCGGGCGCGATGGAGAACTGGGGGCTGGTGACCTACCGGGAGAACTCGCTGCTCTACGATCCCAACTACTCCTCCATCGGCAACAAGGAGCGGGTGGTGACCGTCATCGCCCACGAGCTGGCACACCAGGTACCCGCTGTGCCACTCGCCCGCCCCGCTGGCCGGCTGGGCCTGGCTGACGTGGTGCTGTGCCCCCCCACAGTGGTTCGGGAACCTGGTGACCCTGCGGTGGTGGAATGACCTGTGGCTGAACGAAGGGTTTGCCTCCTACGTCGAGTACCTGGGCGCCGACTCAGCAGAGCCCTCCTGGAACATTGTGAGTGACAGTGGGCAGGGGGTGTGGGCAGGGGGTGCGGGCACCCCCTGCACCCCCAGAGACTGCCCTCACTGCCAAGAGGGTGCCCGCAGGGCTGAGTAGGGTGCTGGCACTCAACCCTTGCAGAAAGACCTGATGGTGCTGAATGAGGTGTACGAAGTGATGGCGACGGACGCGCTCACCACCTCCCACCCACTCTCCTTCAGCGAGGATGAGATCAAAACCCCGGCCCAGATCAGTGAGGTCTTTGACAGCATCGCCTACAGCAAGGTGGGCACAGCACCAGGGCACAGGGGGCTTCTCGGATAGTGGAGTGGGCTGCAGGTGCCCCACGCAGGTGCCCCGTGTCTCTGAGCTGCTCTCTCTGCAGGGAGCGTCGGTGCTGCGGATGCTTTCAGACTTCCTCACTGAGGACATCTTCAAGGATGGGCTACAGGTGAGGTTCAACCAGGCTGGGGGCCAGGTCCTGCCCTCAGGTCCCACCAACCCCCTGCACTGCTCCAGGCTGGGGCAGAGAGGCTGGAAAGTGCCCAGGGGGAAAGGACCTGGGGGGTTGGTTGACAGGCAGCTGGAGATGAGCCAGAGAGTGCTCAGGGGACAAGAAGCCACCAGCATCCTGGCTGTGTCAGCACTGGGGTGGCCAGCAGGACTAGTGGGGGGATCATCCCCCTGTACTGGGCACTGGGGGGGCCACCCCTCAAATAGGTTCAGCCTGGAGAGAAGGAGGCTGAGGGGAGACCTTCTGGCTCTGACAGCTCCTGACAGGAGGTTGGAGCCAGGGGGGGTCAGGCTCTGCTCCCAAGGAACAAGCACCAGGACAAGAGGAAACAGCCTCAAGTTGCCCCAGGGGAGGTTTAGGTTGGAGCTGAGGAACAATTTCTTCCCCTTGAGGGTTGTCCAGGGCTGTCCCAGGCTGCCCAGGGCAGGGGTGGAGTCCCCGTGATCCCTGGAGGGGTTTCCAAGCCGTGGAGCTGTGGTGCTGAGGGACATGAGTCAGTGGTGCCCTGGCAGTGCTGGGGGGAATGGTTGGACTCCATGATCTCTGACAACCAAGACCGTTCTGCGAGGCTCCACCGGTGCCAGGGTGCTCTGAGCCCCAGTGTGGGGTGGGTGTCCCATGGCAGAGGGTCCCCAGGGTCTCTGTGGGTGTCCTGCACCCCGGAGCTGACCCTGCTCACCCGTTTCTCCTGATGGTCTGCTGCAGAGCTACCTCCACACCTTCCAATACAACAACACCATCTACAAGGACCTCTGGACTCATTTGCAACAGGTAGGAAGGGGGAGGTGTGGCTGCTCCCAGCTGCTCCCCACCCCCCTCCTCTTTCTTGGCTCTGGGGAGGTGTCCGGTGGGTTTGGGTCCCAAACATGGAACTGCCGCACACTGGGTGAGATGTGCAGCACCGGCTGAGCCCTGCACCCCCCTGGGCCCTCCCCGGCCCCCCAGCCCCACTGACCCACACCGCTGCCCCTCCCTGCAGGCTCTGGACAGGCGGAATGTCTCGCTGCCCAGCTCCGTCAGCGACATCATGGACCGCTGGACGCTGCAGATGGGCTTCCCCGTCGTGACGGTCGACACCAGCACGGGCCTCATCAAGCAGTCCCACTTTCTGCTGAACCAGAGCTCCACAGTGGACAGACCCTCCATTTTCAAGTGAGTTGGTTGGGGGGATGTTGGTGGGGGACCGGGAGGTCCGGAGAAGCAAAAGATGGTCCCACCGCCTGTTTGTCCCTGGCACAGCTACACCTGGATTGTGCCCGTCACCTGGATGACGAACACGGTCACCGGGGAGAGGTACTGGCTGACCAAAGTCTCAGGTAGGGCTCATCCTGCCCGGGGTGGCACCCAGCCCAGACAAGGTCAGGGTCCCCAGGGAGGGCGCTGGTGTTGGGGGGCTGAGCTCCTCTCCCCCTTCCAGATACCAACGACAACTTCAAGGTGGATAACTTCAGCTGGCTCCTGCTGAACCTGAACGTCAGTGGGTACTTCCGTGTCAACTACAACCAGGGGAACTGGGAGCAGCTCCTCAAACAGCTCTCCACCGACCACCAGGTAAATGGGGGCCCCCACGCACCCCCTCCACAACCCACTCAGGGCTGCCCTGAGACACCGTCTCTGCCCACTCCCAGGCCATCCCTGTGATCAACCGTGCCCAGATCATCGACGACGCCTTCAACCTGGCCAGGTGAGCTGTGTCGGGGGGCCCGTCGGGGCCAGGGGAGCGGTGGGGCGGGCACCCTGGGAATGGGCGCTGGCCGTGAGGCCAGGGAGCTGACCCTCACCCCTCGCAGAGCCAAGTATGTCGACGTGACCTTGGCCTTGTCCACCACGCTGTTCCTGAGCCAGGAGACAGAGTACATGCCCTGGGCGGCAGCACTCAACAACCTCCGGTACTTCCAGCTGATGTTTGACCGCACCGAGGTCTTCGGTGTGATGACGGTGAGTGGTGCCACCAGCCCGGCCCTGCCGTGGGTCCCCGGGCTGGGGGCTGGGGGCTGAGGAGCTGGGTCTGCACCCAGAGCTGTGTGGGGGACTACTGCCAGTGCCACTGGGAGCTGACCATCCTTCTGCCCCCCAGAAATACATACAGAAGCAGGTGACACCCCTCTTCAACCACTATAAGAACATCACCAGTAACTGGACAGTCATCCCTGATGGCCTGATGGACCAGTGAGTGCTGGGGCTGGGCTGGGGGGGGGTGTGGGAGCCTGTGCCAGGATGCCCAGAGAGGCTGTGGAGTCTCCTTGTCTGGAGAGATTCCCACCCCGGCTGGATCCTGCGCTGCTGGGCCCCTGCTCTGGGTGACCCTGCTGGATGGAGCAGGGGGTGGCACCAGATCAGCTCCAGAGGGCCCTGCCAACCCCACCAGTCTGGGACTCTCTGAGATTCTGTGACCCCTGCAGTGTCCCTGACCACACCAGGATGGTCACCCCAGCATGTACCAAGCACCGCTGCCACTTGCAGCCCATCACTGGCCGGTTGGTGCCCAGCTGCCACATACTGGTGCCCAGCCCCGCACGGCCCCTCTCCCCCCAGGTACAACGAGATCAACGCCATCAACACAGCCTGTTCCTACGGCATCACCGAGTGCCAGGACCTGGCCACCAACTACTTCCTTCAGTGGCAGAAAAATGTCACCAATAACCCGTGAGTCCCCAGGGTGCCGCAGCAGGCGGCTCGGCCGGGCACGGCGAGGGGCTCCCGGCTGAGTCGTCTCCTTCTCTCCCGCAGGATCCCCCCGAACCTGCGCTCCTCCATCTACTGCAGCATCGTGGCCACAGGCGGGGAGAAGGCCTGGGACTTCCTCTGGGCCAGGTTCCAAGAGGCCCCCGTCGTGTCTGAGGCCGACAAGCTCCGCACTGCCCTCGCCTGCAGCACCCACACTTGGATCCTCAACCGGTGGGTGGGGGGTGCCAGCTGGGCCCCGCGGCTCTGCCCGTGCCAGCCCCTCACACAGAGGTGTTGCCCCCCAGGTACCTGCAGTACACCCTGGACTCCACCAAGATCCGGAGGCAAGATGCCACCTCCACCATCAACAGCATCGCCAGCAACGTGGTGGGGCAGCCCCTGGCCTGGGACTTCATCCGCGGCAACTGGAATACGCTCTTCACCCAGTGAGCTCTGGGCGGGGGTGTGCGGGGGGGTCTGCTGTGCCCCTCGGCCAGGTGGCACCATCTGCTCTGCCCGTGGCCCCCCACTCAGCCACCCCTCTGCTCTCCCAGGTTCGGTGGCGGCTCCTTCTCCTTCTCCCGGCTGATTTTATCGGTCACCCAGCGATTTTCCAGCAATTTTGAGCTGCAGCAGGTGAGGCTGGACTCTGGTGGGGCCGTGGGACCTGGCACCAGGGACCCAGCCCGGGCAGGGGCCGGGGCATGGTTCTGTTCTGCTGGGGCATTGTGCCCTGCCCTCTGCCCTGGGGAGGGGGATCCTGCCCCTACCCTTGCCTCTCATGTGCCCAGGGGTCCAGGCAGGGTCTGGGCAGCTTCCAACCCATTCCTAGGCTGCTGGGGTGATGCTGGGGCATTGTCTCGGGTGGCCGAGGGATGCTGGGGTGCCGCTGGGGACTACTGGGGTGCTGGGTTGGTGCCATGGCCTGGGGGGTTGGTGCCAGGGGCTGCCAGGGTGCCCCATGCCCACTCCAGCTCCTCCTCCCCCCGCAGCTGCAGCAGTTTAAGGACGACAACCAGCACATTGGCTTCGGGTCAGGGACGCGGGCACTGGAGCAGGCACTGGAGAGGACCCGGACCAACATCCAGTGGGTGGAGGAGAACCAGCAGACAGTGCTGAGATGGTTCCAGGACGAGACCAGCTCCAGCTAGCCCCATATGGCACCTGCTGGCACGAGGGGGTCTGCGGGGGCTGAGCCCAATGCCCCATGGCTGGGTTGGACCCTCACCTAGTCCCAACTCCTCTCACTCCAGTGCCTCCAGCCCCCAGCCCCAAACACTCCCACCTAGCTGGGGTCCCTGCTGCCTGTGAGGGGCAGGGGCTGCTGCTCGCCAGCAAGAGCTGACGCCTGTATGATGGGCAGCGGAAGGGTGGGCACAGGGGACTTCAGGCCGGGGGCAGGGACCCTGCTGTCCTTGAGTGCAGGCTGGTGAAAGACCTGGGGGGGGGGAGGGGTTGGGGAGTGTAAATAAAAGCTTGCACACCAGCTTTCACCAGCCCCCCCAGATTCTGAGGAGATGCTGGGAAGCACCTGGGACCCTGCAGTGGGCACGGGGCAGGGTCCGGGATACGGAGCCCCCCCGGGCCATTAGGAGCCTGGTGCTAAGTGGCTCTGGGAGCTTTGCCGACGCCAGCCCCTCGGCCCCTCTGTCTGACGGCTTTGTGTGAGCTCTGCTGGTCCCCAGCCCCACAGCCCGGGGGCTGCTGGGCCCCTCCTTTGGGTCAGGGTCCCCCTGCGTGGGTTCCGCTCCAGGGCAGATGCTGTGGGGCCAAGGTAGGAGCTGCCAGGGTGGCCATGCCAGGTGGGATGGGGGTACCAGCCCCCCAGGGACTGCCCCCCTGGGGCTCCCAGGTCCCCAGAGGGATGCGGTCCCTGCAGGATGAGGATGTTTTGCGTAGCCCTGGTCCTAAACCCTCGCAGGGTCTTTGGGCACAGGGGAGGAACAGGACCCAGTGGCCCCTTCCAGGATCAGTGGGGCTGGGGGAGCCCCCGGGGCAGTGGGGCCCTTTGTCACCCTCTCTCTTGGACACCTCTGGGCTGGCTGGTGGCACTGAGCCCTCTGTGTGTGTATGGGGGGGTGCCAGCCTGTGGGGTGCCGTGTGCCCCAACCCTGGGGTGCAGCGAGAGGGGTTCCACAGTAACGAGTCTGGTCGTGGGGGTGCAGAGCACATTTAATGAGGGGCCCTTCTCTGGTGTCCATCCTGGGGGCCTCTCTGGCACAGCCCTGCCACCGTCACCCCACGGGGCTCTGCAGCCAGGGCTGCAGAATCAGCTCCATCCACCCCAGTGCCGTGCTGGGGTGCAGCTGGGCAGGACAGGGCGTGCACGGGGGGCCGGGGAGACGAGCCCAACTGGGGCTGGTGGGGTGCCAAGCTGTGCCGGAAGAGCTGGGTTAGGTGAGTGGCTGTGGGATGGCACTGTGTGTGCCACCCTGCACCCGTCTGCCACCCCATGTCCTCATCTGCCACCCTGTGTCCCCTGCCCCGCACCCCCATCTTGTGCCTGTGCCCTCTGCCCTGCATCCTGTGCCCTCATTTTGCACCCTAGTCCCCCATTCTGCTTCCTGTGCCCCCTGCCCTGCACTCTGTGCCCCCATCTGGCACCCCATGCCACCCACCCTGCACCCCATGCCGCTCATCTTGCACCAGATGCCCTCTGCCCTGCACCCCATGTCTCCCACCTTGCCTCCCAAGCCCCCCACCCCACAAGGAGCACACGCCCCCCCATTCCCACCCATCCCTGGGCTCTCCTCCAGCCCGGGGGGTGCGAGAGCTGGGGGGGGGGTTCTGTGGGTACCTGGTGGTGCGGAGGCAGCTGGGAGCCAGCTGCGGGGGTCCCCGGGGGTCCGGTGCCCATCGGTCCCGCCTCAGTGTGCTGCTGGGGGGCCGCAGGCTGCAAGCAGCAGGACGGAGGTGTCCCGGTGCCCACGGCTGTGGGGCAGCTCTGGCGGGGGTCCGGGGGGGTCACGGCTCCGAGGCTGTGTAGTGGTGACGCCCAGGATGCTGAGGTGGAGCCGGGAGCCCCGTGCAGCTCCGGGGGGATCCCCGCCATGCGAGGTGACCCCCAGCCCACGGAGCCGGGGGGCGAAGCATCCCGCGGG
>JANVCC010000036.1:4746643-4772941 GCA_025345505.1 Todiramphus chloris collaris
CCCGCGGGATGCTTCGCCCCCCGGCTCCGTGGGCTGGGGGTCACCTCCCATGGCGGGGATCCCCCCGGAGCTGCACGGGGCTCACGGCATGGGGATGGAGACCTGGGGGTCAACCCCCGGTGGCCCTGCTGCGGGGACCCCCCTAGAGCTGCACGGGGCTCCCGGCAGGGGGGTGGAGACCTGGGGGTCACCTCTCTGTGTCCCCGCTGCGGGGACTCTCCCTCAAGAAGTGCCGGAGGTTCCCGACATGGGGACAGGGACCTGGGGGTCGCCCCCCTACATCTCTGCGATGGGACTCCCCCCAGAGCTGCACGGGGCTGTCGCCTCCGACGCGTCCTCCTGGCTGTCCCCTCCCCACGGCGCAGGGGCCGCCCCGGACCCCTGCGGGGACCCCCTCCTGGACGTGGAGCTGATGCTGCCGGAGTTCGTGGATGCAGGGACAGCCACCCAGGTACGTGCGCTGGCGGGATGCGGGGGGGGACCGCGGGGTCGCAGCGTGGGGCTGGGCTGCACCCCCCATGTGCTCACAGCTCCCTTAGCTTGGGGCAGCGCGGGGACTGGTTTTGGGGTAACAAAAGCCGCGTCTGGGGTCGGGAACAGAGATGTGTCCCCCCTGGAGCCACTAGCCTGCTCCAGTTCCCCCAGTGACACTCTCCCTTGTGTCTGTGGAGTCCCATCAGTTGGGACAGAGCCGAGGCTGGGGTCCTGGTTGTCCTTGACTGGGTGGGCTCTGCCAGCCCCAGTTTCTGACAACCCCCGGACCCCCACCCCGGATGGTCCCGTCTCACCCCACTCTGCTCCCCCAGGACCTCTCCACAGACCTGCTCTCGCTCCTGGAGGCTCTGCTCCCGCCACAGCCCCACGACTGACCTGGAGGAGCCCCCAACTCCCCGATGTCAGTGCACCCTCTGCCACACGGCCCCGTGACACCTCATCCAGAGCAGCTCGGGGACCCGCATCCCCCCGCCTTGGACACCTGGGAGGTGTGGGAGGAGATGAGCTGCCTCTCGGGTGAGCCTGGAGCTGGATGTGCTGGACGGCATCAACTGACTGTACATAAATAAACCCTTGTGCCCACCCGTGTGTCACTGCGTGCCTGTACCCACGGCAGGACCTGGACACGGGACAGGGTGCAGCATGCCTGGGCCACTGCGTTGGGTTCGGGGCCAGGAGAGGATGGTTGATCTGGTGAAACTGGTGAAGCTCTGGCTCTGCAGCAGGGCAGGCCATGGGCATCATCCTGCCAAGCGTGGGCAGGGGCTCAGGCACGGATCCAGCACCACCTCAACGGGTAGAGGGGCTGGGGACTGCTGGTGGCATCTGGGAAAGCGGGGAGACATCTCTCCCCCAGATGGTGCCTAGGAGACCCCCCCATCGGGCACAGGGGAAGGACCCGGGTGTGCGGCTGGGGGAATCTCCGCAGCAGAGGGGGGGGGGGGGGGGGCCGCAGGGGGGGGCCCCCTCCCCCCCCCCCCCCCCTCGGCGGGTCCCAGCCGGGTCTGGACGGTCCTTCCCGGGGACCGCGGCGGGGTCTGACAGGCGGGTGCTAATGAGCCGAGGGGCCCTTCTCCCGCCACTCCGGGGGCTGTGGGGCAGGGGGTCTGAGTGCTAATAAGCCCCACTTCTCTGTGAAATAACTTGCTAATTACGTTAATTAACCTCTGCCGGGGGGGAGAAGCCTTTGAGATGCAAAGCACCGTACCCCCTCCCGCCCTCTCCCCCAGACTGCAGCTTCCACCCCCCTGTCCAGGGCTCCCGGCGTTGGCGACAATGGGGATGTGCTCCAGCCATGGGCTGGGGCAGCAGCTGGCAGGGGCAGAGCTGGCAGCAGGGACCTGTGGGGTCTCTGGTCCATGCCGCCTACCCCCTTGCCCCCAAAATGATGCACCCCAAAGCGAGGAGCCTTTGTGCACCCCAATGCCTTGGCAGCAGCAGTGCCAACCCTGGGGAGGGCAGGAGACACCACCCACCTGGGCTGGGGGCATGGGCAGCACCCTTGGTGCCTGCTCATGTGTCTGTGTCTGGGGGTGGTGCAGGGTGAAGGACGAAGCCCTTCCAAGCTCATTAGTTACGTCAAGGAGCAACCGGAGCCACCAAGGGCATCCACCACCCACCTGCCTGCAGCGTGTGGCCCAGCAGTGGGTGCAGAGGTGGCTGTGAGTGCCAGTGGTACTTGCCCTGCTCCCCAACTGCCCCTGGCACCTGCTGGGCATGCTGTGGATGCAGGAGCCCTTGGCACTAAGCCCTGGCAGCGCATGACATGGCCCTGTTGAGTAGTGTTGGGCAGGACCCCCTGGCTGGAGGTGAGGTGGGTGGGGGGTGCCTGGTCCCCCCGGGGGCTCCGTGTTGGGCTGGGGAGGTGTCTCTGTGTCTGTACAGGACCGTGGGGGATGGATGGGCAGTGGGAATGGGCTGGGGTGGGTGGTGGACTGGGGTCATCTGAGAGCTGTTTGATGGACCCCCTGTAGGTCCATGGAGGTGGGTGTTCTGGGGTGTCTAGGGGCACAGCGGGGATGGGCAGGGCAGATGAAGATGGACCATAGTGAGCTGGGGCTTGGGTACAGGAACCTGGGAAGCAAGCAGGGTTCCAGGGGCTGGGAAGCTTCCCCGCTGAAGCCCCCCACCTCAGGCTCTCACCGGTCAGGCTGAGGCTGCCCCTGTAGCTCTGTGGGGTGTGCAGGGGTTTTGGGGGGCCTGGGGGAGCAGTGGGAATGGGGAGAGCAGCTGAAGATGGGACCATGGTGAGCTAGGGCAGGTCCAGGGTGTGGGCACCTGGGCAGGGAGTAGGGCTCCAGGGGATAGAGCAGGACCTTTCCACCCTGGAGACCCCTGCCCAGGACCACACCCCCCAGCCTGTCCACTTGTTGTGACAGGACAGGGCCATCCGAACCCAGACCCCATGGTGGGGAACACCAGCACGGAGCCCCCCGGCAGCCTGTCCCTCCCTGAGCGGGACTGTGGCTGGACCCTCCATGCCGAGGGTGTGGAGGAGAAGTCCCTGCAGCTGCCCACCTTCTCCTCAGCCGCCCAGGCCCGCGTGGCCGTCACCTTCATCCTCTTCATCCTCTCGGCCGGCTGCAACCTGGCGGTGCTGCGGGCAGCGGGGGGCCGGCGCGGTGGCCGGCGCTCCCACATCCACCTTCTGCTGCGGCACCTGGCTGCCGCTGACCTGCTGGTGACAGTGGCAGTGATGCCGCTGGACGCTGTGTGGAACATCACCCTGCAGTGGTGGGCAGGTGACCTGGCCTGTCGTCTCCTCATGTACCTCCGGCTCCTGGCCATGTATGCCTCTGCCTTCGTCACTGTCGTCATCAGCCTCGACCGGCAGGATGCCATCCTGCGTCCGCTGGCCATCGCCCAGGCATGGAGAAGGAACCGCATCATGCTCTACATCGCCTGGCTCCTCAGCGCAGGGCTCTCAGTGCCACAGGTACCTGTCCCCAGGGCTTCTCTCTGGCCCCAGGTGCCTGGAGCAAAGGAGGCTGAGGGGAGACCTTCTGGCTCTGACAGCTCCTGACAGGAGGTTGAAGCCAGGGTTGTTGGGCTCTGCTCCCAAGGAACAAGGGACAGGACAAGAGGAACCGGCCTCAAGTTGCCCCAGGGGAGGTTTAGGTTGGAGCTGAGGAACAATTTCTTCAACCCCTTTGAGGGTTGTCCAGGGCTGTGCCAGGCTGCCCAGGGCAGGGGTGGAGTCCCCGTGATCCCTGGAGGGGTTTCCAAGCTGTGGAGCTGTGGTGCTGAGGGACAGGGGTCAGTGGTGCCCTGGCAGTGCTGGGGGAACAGTTGGACTCCATGATCTTAAAGGTCTTTTCCGACCAAAACCATTCTATGATTCTATGCCAACCTGGTCCATGTGCCACCTCCAGGCTGCCCAGCGATACCAGCTGGCACTGCAACCAGGGCTGGCACTGCCATGAGATGGGGATGGAGAGGGTTTGGAGGAGCCAGGCATTGATGGAGGGTCTGTGGCACTGTGCCCCTTGGCCCCCCAGAGCTGGCACGGGGGTGACTGTGGGTCCCACTCCTATGGGTAGGGTCTGACCTGGTGGCTCCAGGACCCTGGTGCCATTTCCTTCGGGAGATGTGGAGCCCCTGTCACCCCGTGTTCCCCAGGGAAAGGGCCACCGTTCCACCTCTGCTCTGTCTCCAGCTGTTCCTCTTCCACACCGTCACCCTCCGCCCACCGCACAACTTCACCCAGTGCACGACGCGGGGCAGCTTCGCCCAGCCCTGGCATGAGACCCTCTACAACATGCTGGGCTTTGTCTGCCTCTTCCTGCTGCCGCTGCTCATCATGGTCTCCTGCTACGCCCGCATACTCCTGGAGATCTCCCGGCGCATGGGCTCCAGCTTCTGTGAGTGTCCGGGCACTGGGGTGCCCACACCTGGGGGGCTTTGCAGGGACCCTGGGACAGAGGGAGCAGGAGGGAGCCCTGGCTGGGACTGTGCAGGGACCCCATGGTGACCTCCATTGGAGTCCCCTTGGGCTGTGGGGGGTCTGGAGGAGCAGCAGGGATGCAGAGAGCAGCTGAAGATGGGAACATGGTGAGCTGAGGCAGGGGTTGTGGTGCTGGGCACTGTGGCCTTGGGGAGTTAAGTGCCCCCTCGCCCATGGTCCATGCCCTCCCCCCAGCCTCCTCCCGGGACGTGTCGCTGCGGTGCTCGCGGAACAACATCCCGCGGGCGCGGCTGCGGATGCTGAAGATGAGCCTCGTCATCGTCTCCTCCTTCATCCTCTGCTGGACCCCCTACTACCTGCTGGGGCTGTGGTACTGGTTCTGCCCACGGACCATGGAGAGGAGGGTCCCACCTGCACTCACCCACATCCTCTTCACCTTCGGTCTCTTGAATGCCTGCCTGGACCCCATCACCTACGGGCTCTTCACCATCCCCTTCCGCAGGGGCAGGTGTTGTCCCTGGGTGCACAGCCCCGAGCCTCAGTCACCCTCCCCGGCCACCGGCTCCTTCCGCTGCTCGGCGTCATCCCTGCCACCCAAACGTGGGGGCCCAGGGGTGCGGGGGCAGCAGGTGCCCCCCGATCTTGGGTTGCCCTATGGGGCCAGCTCCTGCCAGAGCAGTTCCCTGTGAGCTGGGCATGGCCCTGCACCCATGGGGACACCCTGGGGTGCTCAGCAGGGCACAAGGGGACTGGGAGCAGGACAGCGATGGCATGATGGGTCTGGCTGGGACGGATTGGCATCTGTGGGTGGTGGGGCTGGCATGGGTGGCCCCCATCCCATCTCTGTGCCTGCCAAGACCTGTACAGCTGCTGGAGCAGAGCCTAGTGCAGCAATAAAGCATCCCATCGACACCTCCTGTCCTGCTGTGTCCCCAGCTGGAAGCTGGGCTGGTGTCCACAGAGCCAGCACTGCTGGGGACAGGCTGAGTGTGAGCCCTGAGCCCAGACCTGGCTGCTCCCATCCCCACCACGGGGTGCTCCCGGAGTCCCCAGACCCAAGGACACGCTGCATATTGGCCAGGGCTGGGTGCTGCCCTCCCTGCAGGGGCTGCTGGGGCTGTTTGTCCTCCCTGGGGCACAGGGCTGGCCCCTGTTGCCGGCACCAAGCTGGAAGCAGCCCCTGGGTGCCTGCAGCAGCCTTTGCACCCGCCTTGCACCCGCTACCGGCTCCATGCCAAACAGGAGCTCCCAGCTCCCACCGAAGGCCGTTGCGAGGCACAGGGGCCGGGCTGCTCCCGGCTGTGTGACAACTGCCCCAAGGCCAGCGCTGCCGCAGGGGCTGGCACGGCTGGGACAGGCTGGTGAGGGGGGAACGGGGCTGCAGCCCCAGCCCTGAGCAGGGACTGCGGGTGCCCAAGCCTCTCACACCCCCCTGTTGCATTTGGGAGCAGCTGGTCTGAGCTGTGCCCATGGCACTGGGAGCGAGGGATGGCTCATGCGGACAGCCCTGGCATGCCCCAGCCCTGGCAAAGCATTACCCGCAACCAGGGTTTGTCGGAGCCAGGCCCAGAGCAAGAGGCCAACTCCAGATGGCATCTGCCCGGGGTACCCAGCTTTGCTGCTGGGCTCACCCACTTCAGTACCTGCTGCCAGGCAGGACCCAGACCCAGACACTTCCCTGTAGCCCCCAGGGATGGCCCCCTGTCCACATCAGTGGGGGCACAGCCAGGAGAGCTGCTGCCGGGGTCTCCCTGGCTCTGGCACCCTGGGACCAGACTCGGCCAGTGCGTGGCAGGGCAGCGGGCAGAGCCACGGTAACCGGCTGCATCAAAACACCTCCTTTGGTCATCAGAGAGCCAGGGGGAGAGAGATGGCACCCTGCTGGGTGCCGAGCCCGTGTCTGGAGCGCTGGCAGAGGGCGAGTGCCCGCCAAAGCAGGGCCAGGCAGCTCAGCAGTGGCCGTACCTGGCTGCCCTCCGCGGGGGCAGTGCCCAGTAATGGCAGTGCGAACCACAGGCGCAGGGGGTTTATTGTGAAGTGGCAAAGTGAAATGCCAGGGGGGCTGCTCTGGCTCTGAAGGAATGATCCCGTGCCCACTCAAGGTGGCCGGCACTCTGGTTGTCCCAGGGCTCTCGCGTGGGGTGGTGTCCCCAGGGCTGATGTGGGGCTCTCTTCTTTGGGGGGGGTCTCTGCTTTGTGGGGCTGCAGTCCCAGGGGTGCGGGGGGTCCTTGATGCCGCTGGGGCGGGGATGGGGCTTCCCTGGCATGGGTGGAGCAGAGCTGTGCCCGCTCCCCCTGTCTGCTGGGCATGGCAGGATGCAGGGGGGACCAAGAGCCAAGCGCAGACTCGGGGAAGTGTGAAAACACCACCTTGTACAGGGCGTTTTGTGGCGGGGCAAGGTCTGGGAAATACTTCACTGGGAGGATGAGGACAGGGGTTTTGCAAAGCAATGGAGATCACCAAGTGAAAAGCCCCCGCCAACACCTCGTCCCTGGTTCAGAGCGAGCAGCTCCAGGGACGCTGCTGCTGGCTTTGGCCCTGCCCAAGGGGTCAGGGGTCAATGCTGAACCCCAGCATGGTGTGGAACGAGGGGTCAGAATGTCGATGCCGAATCCCACTGCACCCACCCACTTCCCTGGAGGAGATGGGAGCGGGGACAGACCGTCTGGGCAAGGGGACGGGGCCGCAGGGCGGGTGAAGGCGAAGCAAGAGGAGATGCTAGGAGGGACTGGTGGAGGATGCCTGTGTTGGGTCACCATTTTCCGCCCAGCTCAGCAGTGTGATGTCATTCCCTGCTCCCCACCAGCCACCTCCCCACAGCAGCACCTTGCAGAAAACAGGGGTAAAGCGTGACCCAGGAGAACGCTGACCACCCGCTGCCCGCCGCAGTCCGGGCACCGACCAGCTCTAGGTGCTGGCCGTGCCGCTGCCGGGTCTCCTCTCAGTGAAGAAGCTTTTGAGCAGCATCACTTGCCCGATGCTGACCACAAAGAGGATGAGGGTTTCCCCCACCGACCAGTACGAGACGCGGCTGTTGAGGTCTTCAGCTCGGCTCCGGTCCTGCGCTTCCCGCAGGCGGTAGTGGGTCTGGGCATCGATCACCGCTTTCAGGGCTTCGTGGATGGTGAGGCAAGCGGACTCCATCTAGGGAGACAAGGACACCCCGTGGCTCCTGACACAGCATGTCTCGGGCTCGAGAATGCTGGGGAGCAGCCAGTGGCTCCTGAGGGCAGGATGGCAGCACCCTGTGTTGGCCCCACAATGGTCCTTTGCCAACGGGCACTTTCCAGCTGCAATGCCCCAGCCAGGAGCAGTGCAGGGGATTGGTGTCACCCGAGGGCAGGACCAGGCCCTGGGCCTGGCTGAACCTCATGCCACTGGCCTCAGCCCATCAATCCAGCCTGGCCAGACCCCTCTGTAGAGCCCCTGACCCTCCAGCAGATCAACACTCCCACCCAAGC
The DNA here is from genome assembly GCA_025345505.1 of Todiramphus chloris collaris. Taxonomy (NCBI): domain Eukaryota; kingdom Metazoa; phylum Chordata; class Aves; order Coraciiformes; family Alcedinidae; genus Todiramphus; species Todiramphus chloris. Next base: position 4,754,505 of record JANVCC010000036.1, read on the forward strand.
TGATGTCATCTGTAAATGGTCTGAGGGTGCCTTGATCCCTCATCCGGATCATTGCTAACTGAGCCCTCGTGCAGGATGGAAACCAAGTGCTCAGGCTGCGGGAGGTTCAGACCCAGAGCAGCCCCCCCCATCCCTCCCCGGCCACGCTGCTGGCAAGAGGATGTGGCTGGCATATAGTGTGGGCAGTTGGCTGGCGGTTGGCACTTCTGCATTCGGTGGAGGGGAAGGGGGATCGGCCCCCAACCGTCGCCCGCGGGGCCGTTTGGCCACGAGCGGGATCTGCGGCAGGACACTCCCCCTGGGGTGGCACACGGGGACACCTACCTGTGTCAGGGCGGTGACGCGGTTGGTCATGTCGGGCAGGATGGGCGGCTCGTCGCCCACCTGGAAGTCGAAGTAGACGGTTTTGTGGGAGAAGGTGGAGAACTCGTTGCTGAAGCAGAAGGTGTAGACGCCCTGGACCTCGGTGCGGTGCGGGAAGGTGTCGTACTGCTTCTTGGCCTCCTTGTAGAGGGTCCTGCCATTGGGATCCTCCACATAGCAGTCGACGTCATAGTGTCCCCCGCTGATCACCTGTGTGAGGTGGCGCAGCTAGCACCTGCCAAACCACCCAGCGAGAGCCCGCCAGCAGCTCTGCCCAGCCCCACGCCTCTGGGCACAGCCCTACCCTCGGCCAGCAGGCACCGTGCCCATGGCTGCCCGCCACGGGACAGGGGCCCAGGATGGGGGAAGCTGTGCCCCACGGTGCCAGCACCCCAGGCAGAGTGCCCACAGCTCAGGTGGGGTGCCTGGACAGGGGGACACCCCAATGGCCCAGGTTACATCCCACCGGGCACATCCCAATACTGGCTCCATGGCGGGCACTGCCAGGCATGGGGCCAGGGGCTGGGAACAGCTGCTGGTGTGGTGTGGGGGGGCTGGGGGGGGGGTACACAGGAGAGGTGCAGCTGTAGCCCTGACAGGGGGACTGTGGGGCAGGGCAGTGGCACAGGTAGGGGCACAGGGCTGGGGTTATGGGCAGAGGGTGATGGGCACAAGGAGGGGTAGGGACGTGGGAAGGGGCGAGGCCAAGACAGGGGCATGGGCAAGGCATGGACGAGGGAACACGAGCAGGAGCACGGGGCTGGGGGCGTGGGTACAAGCAAGGGCAAGGGCACAGGCAAGGCCACGGGCAGGGGGGCACAAGCGAGGCCACGGGCAGGGGCATGGGGACCCGGAGCCGGCGGCACGGTCAGGGGGCGATGGGCAGGGGCAGGGGCGCGGGCGGGGGGGGGGGGGCAGTACCTGGTAGTCCAGCGTGAACTTGGTGCCGCGCTCCAGCTCCTGGTGGAAGCACTGCCGGGCGCTGTCGGGCAGCTCGAAGGTCAGCTCGGTGCCGGCGGCCCGCAGCGCCCACAGCAGCACGGCCACCGCCCGCACCCCGGCGCGCACTCCGCACCCCATCCCGGCACCCGTCCTGCCCCGCGTCCCGCCCCGCATCCCGCCCCGCCCCGCGCCGGCCCCGCCCCGCCTGACGTGGCGCCCGCCGCTGGCACCGCCACCGCCACCGGCCGCGCTTCCGCTGGGGGCGGCCCCGGGCGTGGCCGGGCCGCGGGAAACCCTCCCCCGGGGACGGACCCCCCGTGGGGCCAGCGCCGAGCTCTTTATTAACGCGGCGACGGTGGTTGGCGGGGGGGGGGGAGGGAGGGAAACGGCGGCACCGCGCGTGCCGTCACCATGACGTCACCGCCCGGCACCTGCCGACGCCGGTGCGCGCGCGCGCACGCGGCCGAGACCGCGACAGCCCCGCGCCTCCGCGTGCCCCCCGGGATCCGCCGCCGCCGCCCTCTCCCGCCGCCCCGGCGTCAAGTGCCCCCCCCAAGCAGGGCAAAGGCGGAACGCCGGCGCGCTTAGAAACGGGCGGAAAACGCCAGCCCCCCGGCATCTCGAACTCGGCGGCTCCGAATGACGTGCTGCGGTTCCGGGGGGGAACGGGCCCCGAGTGCCTCCCGCCGGGACACCGGGCCGGCGGAAAGTAGAGACTGTAAGGCTGTAAAAACTAGAAGTGGCCTTCGGTGTAGATAGCGCGGTTCCCTCCCAAAAGCGTGCTGCGGGAACGGTCCTGGGCCGGCCGAGCCGAACCGAGCCGCGGCTACGGCTCGTGCGGGGCAGGTTCCCAGTGCCCCGAGGAAGGCGGGCAGTGCCCCGGGCACAGAACCGGCTCGGATGGACGGATGGACAGACAGAGGGATGTGTGTGCCGGGCTGGCCGAGGTGAGGGCAGAGTCCGACATCAGCCCTGCAGGGTCGGGTGCTGCGGGTGCTGCAGGTGCTGTGGGCACCGGGACACGGGAAAGTCCAGGGAAGAAATGCGTCAGAGTTGGTCTCACTGGGCCGGGTGCCCCGGGCTGGGTGCTGTGCCTGTAGCTCCCTGACGCTCACTGCGTGCCAGCCTTGGCACCCGCACGCACACCAGCCGGGAGCACTCCCCGCCCAGGGGTTTGGTGCCTGGTGTTGCTCAGCCTGGTGGGAAATGCTCCTGAACCCTCAGTCTCTTTGGAGACGGGGACAATCCTGCTCCAGGCGCGGGCACATCCAAGGGTTCTTCTGCAGCCGGCAGGGGCTCAGCCCAGCTTCTGGAGCTCTGGAGCACCTGGGAATCTGCGAGGTGGAAAATTGTCTCCCTCTCCTGCACAGCAACGAGACCAATACACCCAGCTGCCAGTGAGGGGCATTTCTGCTCTTCCAATCTCCAGCAAGTTTAGAATCCTAGAATCCCAGGCTGGTTTGGGTGGGAAGGGACCTTTCAAGCTCACCTCGCCTGGCCCCTCGGCAGGGACATCTGCAGCTATCGCGGGTTCCTTTCCTCCCCGGTAGGCACTTCATGAGCACCTCAGCCCCGTGGCTCCCTGGCATGAAGCTCCAGATGGCCTCTGTGTCCGAACGAGCGGGATGGGAGGAAAGCAGGCTGCAAATCATGAGGAATAAGTGACCTGATGATCGCCGATGGGCTGGGATCGATCTCTCAGGTAATTGCTCCTGCGGAAAGGTCCCCAGTGAATGAAAGGTACAGGGGAGACTTCAGCCAGGTGCCCAGGTTCTCCTTACAGCGCTGCACCCTCAGGACCCTCCCAGTTCATCTCCTGGGCATGGGTCTGACCCTTGTGGCCTCCAGAGCTTCCCCCTGGGCTGAGCGACTGGCAGGAACCGTCGCGTTCCTGCAAAGACAGCATTGGTTTGGGATCCTTCCTGGGAAGCAAACAGTGACAACGGCTACTGGGCCACGATCTCCTCAAAATCAGAGAGGTGCCGCATCTGCTCGGCCTGCATGGAGTGTCTGCGGAGGAGCTTCCGCTTGGCTCTCACGTCACTGGGAGCGACAGGCACCAGGGACTTGACACCAGCAGTAAGCGGGGAGGAGGTTTTGCTGTTGGAGCCGATGTCAGGGATGGGGGGGTTGGGGTTGATGTTGAGGGGGGGCAGGTGTCCCGGCCTGGTGTGGGAGATGTGGTCCAGCAGCAGGGTCCCAGACCCTCTCCGCTCCAGCAGGCCGGGCGGGCGGCGCCGGACGGTGCCGGGCGATGTGCTGGTGATGCCGTCCAGGGACTCCCGTGAGCCGTCCAGCAAGGCCAGGTGGGACCCACTGAGCTTCCTCCTCTCTGACGGCACCTTCCCCGCCTCAGCCGCACTGGGGATGCTGGAGAGCTGGGGGTCGCAGTGCTCAGCACCCAGCCTCCACCGGAGCAGGGTGTCTGTCGCCGTGCCAGCAGCAGCAGAGCCGATGTTTTCCGGCTCTTCGGGCACCGTGCTCCTCCGGGGCAGGCGCTGGTGGGTGGCCTGGCTCTTCTCGTAGGCTCCTTTCCTCACCGGTGTCCTCAGAGCCTGCTCATCCACCGGGGGGAAGAGCGAGGGGTCCTTGCTGCCCCGGCTGAGGGGAGCCTTTTTGGAGAGCGAGAGGTCGCCGATGCCCATGATGATCTCATCATCCATGCAGACCCGCGTGTCATCGCGGACCGAGGGTGCGACCAGACCCCACGGCTCCGAGCGCAGCCGTTTGAGCTGGGGCAGCCGGGCTCTCCTGGCCACCCCGGCTCTCCGGCCCGGGGAGGGCGGCTCGTCGGTGGCCCGGGCAGAGGGGCTGTCCCCGAGGTGCGATGGGTGCGGGGTGAAGACGCTGCTCTCCTCTGTGGGAGAAGGTGCTGAAATGGGAGTTTTTGGGTGGGTGCCAGGGGGTTCTGGGCACCCCTCAGGAGGGGCCCTCTCCAGTGATGGGGGAACATTCAGGTACTGCTTGGTGGTCTTAGTGCCAGAGGCTGATTTGTCCATGGTGATGATGATCACCTCCTTCCCTTTGGCTTTGCAGGCATTCAGGAGGTGCTGCAGCACGTCCTTGTCATCGGCGTTGATGGCGTGGACCAGAGCGGATGCTCCCGAGTGGTCCTCCAGGCTGGGGTCTGCCCCATTCTCCAGGAGCAGAGACACCACGTCCCCGCCAGCGCCGCGGATGCAGGCGTGCATGAGGGCCGTCTTCCCGGACTTGTCCTGGATGTTGGGGTCAGCTCTGTTGTCCAGCAAGTACTTCACCATCTTGGCCTTGTTAATGCTCTGCTGGTCAACGTGCTTGGTGATGCAGGCCACCATCAGGGCGGTCTCCCCTTTCTCGTTGCTCTCGTTGATGTAAGCCCCTCCTTCCAGCAGCAGCCGGGTCAGCCGCAGCCGGCCGAGCCACACAGCCTTCAGGAGGGAGTTCCCCCCCATCTCCAGCTCCGTCACCTCGTCCATGGCACCGGCTGCTGCTCAGCGCTGGGCACAGGCAGCGGCAGCTGTGGGAGGAAGTGTGGAGAGGTGAGGCTTGTTCTTCATCCCCGCCCTGCCCTCCTGGGCTCACAACATCCCAGAACCCCAGCATGGTGGGGCTGGCAGGGCCCTCTGGAGATGATCTGGTGCCACCCCCTGCTCCATCCAGCAGGGTCACCCAGAGCAGGGGCCCAGCAGCGCAGTGTCCAACTGGGTTGGGAATCTCTCCCCACAGCCTCTCTGGGCAGCCTGGCACAGGCTCTGGCCTCAATTGCTCTGACCATCATCACCCGAGAGCCCTTTCACCTGTTCCCCCCACCGCTGGGCTGGGGGCTCTATTTAAACACTGGCCCAGCCCTCGTTTGGGCCATGAAGGTGGCTAAGGCTCCATCCAGCCTTGTTAGACCAGACTGGTGTGTGGGGCTTCCCTCAGTGACCTGGGACCTGACTCGTCACCTCACCTTGGCCTGATGATCGTAGTTTGTGGGACCTGGCACTGACTTATCCCTGCCCTGCTGATGAGGTCTCGTCCCCAGCCTGTGCTGTGGTTGCCCTCGGAATCAGCTCATCTATGCTTACAGAGCAGTTCTGCTCTTGCTGCTCCCTGGTGAGACACCTCATGAGGTTTATCTTGCCTTTCTCTCCTCCAGCTCCACGTCCCCGGTAGCCACGCTGACGGTCGCCTGGAGGCAGCTGATTTCTTCAAGTACCAGAGAAATCAGCGTGGTCCTGATGCTGAGATGGTTTCCAACGAGCCTTCTAGGTCCCTCAGGCTGTAACTGGGGACAGCGTGAGCATCTCCCATGGCTCCCTGGGCTGAAGCCACAGTCTTTTGCATCCTCACTGCTGAAGGAGACACGGAGTGGTGGTGGCCACGCTGCCGGTAGCCCCACGCTGCTTCGTGGCGATGTGGAGGAGAGTCAGAGCAGCTTCTGCTCACGGCAGCCGCTGCAGCAGGACTGGCTCTGGAGGATCAACAGGAATCGTCTCTGCTGGCGGGTGCTGCCCTGGCATGGGCTGGCTGCGGGACATTCGTCGGGGTGAGGCTTCGTGGCCGTGGTACGTAACCCCAGCGCCCGTGCCCCTGAGGAACAGCCCCCGTCCCCTGCAGCCCCGAGATCTGTCGGGCTCCACGCACATGGCAGAGCTGGCAGCTCTGAGCAGTGCCCGGCAGATGCCCAGCACCATGGAAACACCACCGAGGTGCAGAAACAGATGTGCTGGCATCGGGGGCATCGCCCCCAACCCCCCCCCCCCCCCACTGGCACAAGTGGGGTCCCCCACTCCTGGGAGCCGTACCCCAGAGCTGCCCACAGCCCCTTCTCCTCGGGACCCTCCGGCTTGTGTTAAAGTTGCCCCCACGCTCCCCGCCCCCCCCCTTTCCCCCCAAGGGCTGTCACCTCCAGCTCACCGGTGTCACTGGAGGGTGCCAGCCCGGGGCAGCCTCATCCTTTCCCTCTGCCCGTGCCCTGCAGAGACACCGGGGAGAGAGCGGGCACCCCCGGGGCAGTGGACTCCGGTGATGCTGATGGGGGAGGGGGGGGCCGCCCACCACCACCACCACCCTGGTGCCCGGTCCGCTACCTGCTGTCCGGCGGTGCCCGGTGCCGGCTTCGCCGCTCGGTGCCCAGCTGCCGGTGCCCGGTGGCGGTGCGGGGCTACCCGGGTGCACCCGCCCGCATCATCCCTGCCGTGCGGTGCGGGGGGCTGCATCACCCGCCGCGCTGCCCGCTGCTGCCCGCGCGTGTGTGTGCGGGGCGGTGCGTCCTCCGCCCGCCGCTGGGTGCGGGGAGCGGCGGGGCGGGGGTGGCCGCTGCGGGGGGCGGGCGGAGCGTGGCCGTGGCCGTGGCCGTGGCGTGGGAGGGTCCGTGCCCACCCGTGCGGGGAGGGGGGGTCCGGGGGTGGGTGCGGGTTATAGGTGCGCGGGGGGGGGGGGGGGGGGGGCCCCCCCCCGGCGCCGGGGGGGGGCACCCCCGCCCCGCGGGGGGCCGCGCGGGGGGGCGGGGGGGGGGGGGGGGGGGGGGCGTCTCCACGTGCGTGCAACGCGTGTCCTCCTGCTTGTGCAAGGCGTGTGCAAAGTCTGTCGCTGTGTCTGTGCAAGATGTGTGTGAGGTGTGACCCTCGTGTGCGTGCCACACGCGCAACGGGTGTCCCCACGCGTGTGCCGTGTCCCCACGCGTGTGCCGTCTCCCCAAACTGGCCACCTAAGCCCTGGATTTGACCGATCGCTTTCACGTGCCCAGGTTCCACGCTGTTGGTAGAAAAGCTCTGCTTTAAGCAGAAACAGCTTGGGCAGCAGCCACGCTGCCCCGTCAGGGTGAGCCCAGGCTGCCTGGGAGCTGGGGGTTGTCCTCCGGTGCTAGTGAAGCCATTGCAGTGTCCCATCGTGTGGGTGTGTTGGGTCAGGGTGGTGGGCAACTTGGCAGTTTGCAGATGACCCCGAGCTGGGCGCTGCGGGTGACACTCCCGAGGGACGGGATCCACCCAGAGGGACCTGCACGGGCTGGAGAGGTGGCTCCGTGCCAACCTCACGAGGTTCAACCAGGCCAAGTGCAAGGTCCTGCCCCTGGGTCGGGGCACCCCCGGTACCAGCCCGGGCTGGGGGTGAAGGGGTCGAGAGCAGCCCTGCTCCCCGTGCTCTGGGGAGGGAGAGAGACCCCCCTGCAGTGCTGGGGCCAGGCTGGAGTGCTCAGCACAGCAGAGACAGGGACCTGGTGGAGCGGGGCCAGAGGAGCCCCAGCAATGCTGGGAGGGCTGGAACCCCTCTGCTGGGAGGCCAGGCTGGGAGAGCTGGGGGGGTTCAGCCTGCAGAGGAGAAGGCTTCCCAAGGGGAGACCTTCTGGGGGCCTTGCAGGACTTGAAGGGGCCTAGCAGAAAGATGGGGGGGGACTTGTGAGCAGGGCCTGTTGGGACAGGACAAGGGGGGATGGTTTAAACTGAAAGAGGGAGATTCAGACTGGAGAGAAGGGAGAAATTGTTGGTGCTGAGGGTGGGGAGAGCCTGTGCCAGGCTGCCCAGAGAGGTGGTGGCTGCCCCATCCCTGGCACCATTGCAGGGGAGGTTGGCCAGAGCTCTGAGCACCCTGCTCTAGCTGCAGATGGCCCTGCTCCCTGCATGGGGGTTGGATGAGATGAGCTTGAAAGTTCCCTTCCCACTCAAACCGGTCTGTGATTCTATGATCTCCCAGCCATGGGCTCTCCCTGGGATGGGCTGTTTCAAACTGGGGGGTTGCTTGTTCCCACCATGAGGTGCTGCATGGCGGGAGGTGGCTATAGCTGGATGCAGATGCTACAGAGACACTGTGAGCCACACACAACCTTTTCCAGGCTCTCATTACCCCTCCTGGCCTCTCCTCTCTCAACTGGGAGAGCAACAGGGAGCTGACACCCCCCATCTGCAACCCACCCTTCCTCTTCTGTAGTCACCATCCCTGTGCTGGAGCCCAGGCCGGCTCCTGGCCACAGTGCCAGCCTCTCCTGCTTGCTGCCAGAGTGGCTACAGTGCTGCTGGGGCTGGTCCTGACTGGAGAGCAGGAAGAACCTTTCCTTGCAGATGTTCAAACCTGAGACGTTTGCTTTCCTGCTCCACAAGCCCGCTCTCACCAGCCTCCATGTGTCCGTGGGGTGGGAGACGCTGGCTCCGTGTCCCTGCTGGCTGCCCATCCATGGCAGGGCTGGACACGGGCTGCTCCAGATGGGCCCACGGGCTGGGGGTGTGTGTGGAGGGGGCTCAACGCTGGTGATAGCCCAACCCTCCTTGACACAAATCTTTTCTGTGTTTGGCTTCTGCTTCCTCTTTTGTTAAATAATTCATAACGAGTGGTTAATGGAGCCGGCCCTTCCCCCGTTCACACGTGATCACAGGTGGTGTTTTTTCAGGACAATTTGTTGTTCCAAGTGATTTGCTGAGTAATGTCCACACTGCTCCCTGGGCTCTGGTTTGCACCCAACGATTCACCGTGGGATAGACTCATGGGATCATAGAATGGTGGGGACTGGAAGAGCCTCTGGAGCTGATCTGGTGGCACCCCCTGCTCCATCCAGCAGGGTCACCCAGAGCAGGGGCCCAGCAGCGCAGTGTCCAGCTGGGGTGGGAATCTCTCCAGACAAGGAGACTCCACAGCCTCTCTGGGCAGCCTGGCACAGGCTCCCACACCCTCACACCAAACAACTTTCTCCTCCTGCTCAGGGGGAACATCCTGGGTTCCAGTTGGTGCCTGGTGCCCCTTGTCCTGTGTCTGGGCACCACTGAGCAGAGTCTGGCCCCATCCTCTTGATCTCTGCACACCCTTTAGCTATTGCTCAGCATTGCTCAGATCCCCAAGAAGCACATCTCAGTATGGTCTGAGACTTCCAAAACCCTCTCAGACAGGAGAGTGGTGGGGACAAGGGCAGGTTGGACCTGGGGGCAGCAGTGTTGGTTCATTTGCTGTGTGTAACCCCATGGGAGGTGTCTGTTGGTGCTGGTTTCTTCCCATCACCCTGTCAGAGCTTGTTTCTTCCCATGTCCAGGGTAGGCGATGCCTGTGGTGCCACCACCCGCTCAGCACCTCAGGTGTCTTCCCACTGCTGGCAAGGCCAGTGGGCAAAGGGCTCTACAGGAGCCTCTGCTGCCAATTATCCCGAAGAGCTGGGACCTCCCAGGAGGGGAGTGGGAGTGGGAATGGGAACAGCCCCTGCCCACTGCAGGAGGGCCCCTGCATCTGCCCCAGCCCTGCTCTGGCTATGCAGAGTCACCCACCTTCATCCTCCTCATCTTGCTCACTGTCATCTGTGCCATCCCTGAGGATGCCATGGCAACAGGGATGGCTGCGGGAGGAGAAGCTGCAGCTTGGGCACCAGGGCTCTGAGCCCTGGGTTTGATCCTCGGCACTGCAGCAGTGCCCTGGGCAGGCTCGGGCTCTGTGGGTTGGTGTCGAGTGCCCAGATGGTGTCTAGACCCAACCAGTTTGGAGCAAGACTGGGATGGAGGTGGTTTTGTAGGCACCTGGGGTACCATCCTGTGCATACTCCAGGCCCTGTCCCCCAGGGTCCTTTAGCTCTTGCTCAGCATTGCTCAGCTCCCCTCTCAGGCTGCTCTTCTCCAGCTGCACAGCCCCAGGGCTCTCAGCCTGTCCCCAGCACAGAGATGCTCCAGCCCCTCAGCACCTTCCCAGCCTCCTCTGGACTCTCTCCAGTGGTCATCTGCAGGTGGCTTCGAGCAGGGGCTGTGGCAGTGCTTCAGGATGCTGAGCCCGCAGCTGCTGGCTCAGGGACAGGGTGACAAAGGACAGTCACGGCTCCGTTCGCTTCCAAACCCCGGGAGGAGCTGCAGCAGCTCAGCCCCTGGTTTATCCGTGCTGCTCTGTCTCCCGGGGAAGGGGCTTCTCCTGAAGCCTTGAGAGTCCCCTGGCACCGCCTGCAGTGGGGGTCGCAGATGTGGGTGGGACGTGGGCAGGACGTGGGCACATCCTCACCGCTCCGGCTGCCTCGGCCAAACAGGGACTGTGTCCCCGGGGACCGCGCGGCGCTGGCGCCGGTTCTATTTTGGGCGCTGCAGAAGAGTTGGTGCTCATCTCTCTCTGCACGGGGAGCACCGGGTGCAGCTTTTCCTGCCACCCCACCGCTTTTTACAGCCACGCTTCCCCCTGGGGACTGGCACTGCCAGCAGGGGAGCCTTTGTCAGTGGTATCTTGGAAGGACCACCAGTGCTACTGCCCATGCCATGGCAGGGGCACGGCCCATGTCTCCCGACCCACAGCTTGGCACGGGGAGGGTCCTGTGCTCTGTTTGGAACACGTCTTATGGTTCCTGACCCACAGCGTAGATGTTCCATGGGCCATCTGGGGGTCCCAGCCCTCAGAACCCACATCAGCCTGCCCTTTGGCCCGAGGTAGGTTGTCCCCCAGCTCCAGAAGGGTGCTGCTGTGGTCTGGGTGCCGAGTCAGGGCTGATGATGGGTTTATACAGTTCAAGGTCAGGCTGCAGCCCTGCCCCTGTTCCCCAGGGAGCTGCAGCAGTGCCGTGTCCAGGCGCTTGGCCCCAGCCCTGCTCCTCATGGGGGTTTTCATGAGGACATTCCTGGCTGTTCCTGCATCATCCAGATCTTTTTCTTGCAGACCTGAGCAGGGCCAGAGCCTGGTGGAGTTTTGCACCTGATTTAATTTTGACATGGATTTTTCCTGCTTGAAAAATTAAGTGCCAGCTTCCCCTGGTGTAGTGGAGCTTAATGAACAGATATGTGTGATGGCCCCCCTGCCACAAACACCACGCAGTGCTGCACCCCTGTACAGCTGGATCCACGTCCCCTCCTGTCCCCAGCCTTGGCTGGAGGGCTGGACTGGCTGCGATGCCAGGGAAGTGCAGTCCTGGCACAGGGACCTGGCCTTGGGTACCTCAACCAGGCTTCACCCAAGACCTGGTGTACCTGGAGTGATGGAGCCAGTGGCTGTTCCCCTTGAGGGTTGTCCAGGGCTGTCCCAGGCTGCCCAGGGCAGGGGTGGAGTCCCCGTGACCCCTGGAGGGGTTTCCAAGCCGTGGAGCTGTGGTGCTGAGGGCCATGGGTCAGTGGTGCCCTGGCAGTGCTGGGGGAGCGGTTGGACTCGGTCGTCTTAAAGGTCTCTTCCAACATAAACCATTCTATGATTCTAAATGCTGCTGTCCTCCTCCCCATCCACAGGTCCACCTCTCTGCTGGACCCTTGGTCTTCCCAGTCCAGGCTGGGTGACCTCCAGGGCTGGGTGATCTCCAGCTATGATGGGCTCTGCCCAAAATAGCCTCCTCCTGCCCCGTGCGTTGTTGGAGGCAGGAGGCAGCCGGTGATGCAGCACTTCTGAAAGTGGCTGCATCACGGCGAGTGGGTCTGATGTCTCTATAGCAACCACGGGGTAAAAATAGTGCTGGAGAATTTCAGAGCTATCAGGAGAGCTCCTGGGATGTGGTGCTTGGGGGAGCAGGGGTTCACTAGGGGCTTGCCATGCTTCTGGCAGCTGCTGTCTGGACCAGGGCCACCAGCAGCTGAGGAAGGAGCGGGATGTGGGGCTCAGGACGTGCCTCCTGCCCCAGTGCCCCACAGCCTTGCCCGTGTACCCCGGGCAGGGCAGGGGCTGCGGGTCAGACCCGTCTGGGCTCTGGGTGACACTGTTTTTTGGCCAACCGTGCAGAGCCTGGAGCCTTTCAAAGCCCCAGCATCAGGTGGCCACAGAAACAGCCCCAGTTCCAGTAGAGGGCCTTGTGGACAGTGATTTTTGTCGCCACCCTAAGGGACCTTGGGGGGGTTTAGTTGCTCGACTCTGAGTGTCTGAGACTGTGATCTCCAGGTAGTTTGGGGCAGGTCAGGGGTGACCATTTGTCACCCCTGTAATTTGTGCAGAGGAACAGGCAGAAGAACCAGGTCTTTGCTGCCATCCCAGTAGTGACAGAGGCAGGGGTGGGCACTGATGCTTCCAAGGACCCACCTGCACTTTGGGGACCCCCCACGTGCTGTTCCCCAGGGATGCGGAGGTTCTGCTGTTTCCACACAGACCCGCTCACTCTGGTGCTGCGTGTGCTGGGGCTCCAGCCACCACTGGTGTCCCAGTTGCAGTGGGAGTGATGCCCTGTGGGTCCAGGGCTGGGTAACTGGGTGCAGCATCCTCTGCAAGGGATCTCACCGAGATCTGGGGACCACAGGGACATTGGTGGCCTCCTCCAGGTGAGAACAGCCTGGCTGGAGGTCGGCAGCTTCAAGGCATCACTCCCAGATGCAGGGACAGAGACCACACGTGGAAATCTGCTGGCTCCCCTTTGCCAGCGCACCCCCGGCCCGGCTCTGCCAGCTCCTCCCCGGCACGGTGAGTGTGACATGACTTCATTTTCCCCCCGCAGACGAAGCACGAAGCGACGGCTGCTCAGAGAGAGGACGAGCCAGGAGAGAGCCTGACGCGAGCACTCTGCCAGCTCTGGGGACTCAGCGCCCGTCTCCTCCTGACCCAGGTCTGGACCGTGAGCAAAGCTTAAAACCTGCCTGTGAGCGAGGAGCGTTTGGAGGCGGGTGAGATCTGGGTCGCTCTCCACCCTCCGCTCAACAGCGTGGGGCGTTAATTAGACTTTTGACTCTAATAAGTTGTGTTAAAGTCTGAAAATAGAAATGCTGCTGCCGTGTGTCACTGAGCAGCCAGCGCTGCTCGTTTTCTAATTACTGGTTTCCTCAATTAACTCGGATGTGCTGGCCCTCGGGTAGCTGTGGTTCCTCCAGCCCCTGGCCCCCGGGCTGTGGGACCCTCTGGGATGGCAACTGCTGGGCTCAGAGGGTGCCCAGAGCCACCTGGGGTGGGGATGGGGCTGCCCATCTCCATCCTGTCTTTGCCCCTCTTGTTTCCCAGCCCTCGTGTCTCCATCACTGGAGCCCTGGGCTCCTGAGAGGAAGGTCCATTTCGGGAGAACCTTCCCTTTCCCTCTTCTCTTGCGTGTGGGCCACAGGTAGGGATGTGTTTTGGAAGGGACTGAAAAAGCCTTTGCAAACCAGCTCCCGGTGAGCCGTGTTCCTCTGGTGAGCCGTGTTCTTCTGGGGTGCCACATTCCCTCTGGTGCCACCCTCTGCCACCGCCGTGACGCGATGCACGTGGTCCCCTCTGCCGCGGCGATGACGCGAGGTACGTGGCACCCTGTGCCGCGGCCGTGACACGACGCAGGTGGCACCCTGTGCCAGGGCGGTGACTCGCCGCGGCTCCTGGCAAGTGAGGCGCGGTGCCGGGCGGAGGCGGGCGCTGACGGGAGTTTGCATTACAGCGAGCGCTTGTCGGAAGAGAAGTGATCCGTATTTAACGACAGAGCTGGGTAATAACCCGCAATTACCTCTGCGCCGTGCCTGTGGGGGCGGCTCCTTCCCTGGCACGGGGGGGGGGGGGGGGAGCGCCGCTCCCTGGCACACGTCCCCGCTTCGGGGCCGTGCCGAGCACAGCCAAGTGCTGGCACTGTCAGGTGCCGGGACGGGCTCTGGGAGCCAGTGGTTGGCAGGGCTGGGGCTGGCGTGGTGGAGGCTATGAAGGTGCTGGGGAGGCCAGGGCATCTCCGTGCTTTGGCAGGGGGGTGCTGTGGGTGGGAGGAGATGCTTTCCTGGGGAGCAGCCCCAGAGCTCTGCCAGACCTGGAGTTATCTACTCCAGAGAAAGCAGCGGCTGTGGCCAGGCCGGCAGGAGGAGGGACGTGAGGGATGGTGGAAGGGCCAGGGCCCTGGAACGCACGTGTCCCCGCAGCCGGCCCCGGCCCATGCCAAGCCCCGGGTTCACGGCGCGGGTGCTTTGCTGTGCCGGCTGAAGGGCTGCAGTGAGTTTAATATCTGCGCTGAGTGAAATTTCCTGATTCGGCTTTTCATGTCCGCCGGGACACTTATGAAATATCCGGATTCTGGGCTTTTTTCTGAAGAAGTGGAATTTCCTATTTATGGATTTAATATAAGTGCTACGTGCTCTGGGAGGGAAGCGGCTGCGCGGCTCAGCTCAGCCATCGCTGGCCCTCTGCTCCGACAGCCCCCGGCCGCGGCTCCCCCGGCATCGCCGGGGCTGGGCTGGGGCCGGCGCGGGGAATTCGGCTGCCTCAGTAGTTTTCCAGCCGGTGCTAATCCTGCCTTTCATGGCTCATCGCACCCCCTGCCATGGGTGAAATCCGAATGCACACCGACAATCCGCTGGCGGCTCTGTTTGGAGAGGGATCAGATGAGGTCCCGTCCCGCCACTGAACCCCTCATGCAGAAGCTGCCGTGAGATCGCACCCAGCCTGTTCCCCGGATCCTGGCAGCTCCCAGTGGGAAAACTCCCAGTGCCACCAGCATCTGAGTCAAGGCTCTGAGAGCAGCCTGGGTTTGGTCCCCTGGACCAGCTCACAGGGGGAATCTAAGGCTGCCCAGAGAGGTGGTGGCTGCCCCATCCCTGGCACCATTGCAGGGGAGGTTGGCCGGGGCTCTGAGCACCCTGCTCTAGCTGCAGATGGCCCTGCTCCCTGCAGGGGGTTGGATGAGATGACCTTGGAAGGTCCCTTCCCACCAAAACCAGTCTCTGATTCTGTGAAGCAATCTCTTGTCCCCCTGTTTCCTTTTGAGGTTCACTACCCCCTCCCCACCTCCATGGGTGGTGGGAGCAGCTCTGCCTGACTGGGAAGATGGAGGGGTTATCTGCAGAGCAGCTCTGCCCTTCCTGCTTCCTGGTGGGTGGGCTCAAGGGACATCCTGGGACGCTCCATGCCTGCTGGTGCCACTCTGCTTGGGTTGTCTGCCTGGTGCCAGCCCTGCAAAGCCACCTTGGTTCTCTTTCTCTGGAGAGATTCCAAACTCACCTGGACAGGATCCTGAGCCGCCTGCTCTGGGTGACCCTGCTGGATGGAGCAGGGGGGTGGCACCAGATCATCTTCAGGGGGCCCTGACAGCCCCCACCATGCTGGGATTCTGGGGTTTTGTGAAACCCATCCCTGGCTCTGCAGAGCCATGCTGCAGGGAGGAGCCTGATCCTGCCACCCTTGTCCCGGGTTCTGGGTCAGAGGGGGTTGCACAGTGCAAATGTCCCAAATGTTGAGAGGCTCCATCTCTGCTCTGAGAGAATGAATTGCCCGAATCAGAGAATTGTAGAATGGTTTTGGTTGGCAGAATCCTTTCAGCTCATGGAGCCCAACCATTCCCCCAGCACTGCCAGGGCACCACTGACCCATGACCCTCAGCACCACAGCTCCATGTCTTGGAAACCCCTCCAGGGATCACGGGGACTCCACCACTGCCCTGGGCAGCCCTGGACAGCCCTCCAGGGGGTTGAAGAAATTGTTCCTCAGCTCCAACCTAAACCTCCCCTGGGGCAGCTTGAGACTGGTTCCTGTTGTCCTGTCCCTTGTTCCTTGGGAGCAGAGCCTGATCCCCCCCTGTCTCCAACCTCCTGTCAGGAGCTGTCAGAGCCAGAAGGTCTCCAGGGTCAGGATCAGGCCCAGGCTGTGGGAGCAGAAAGGTCTTGGCAGAGGTGCCTGCGTTTGGGGGGTGCATCCCCTCCCCAGGTGACTGTGGTGCCTGGCATGGAGCTGCCTTGGCCACGTCAGTCCCTGCACCTGAGGGGATTTGGGGCACCCATCTCCAGGCAGCTCTGGGAACTCCCTTCAAGCTGAGGGACAAGCAGGATGATGGTGTGTCCATGGGGGACCGTGCGGGGTCCAGGGCAGCACCCCGGAGCACGGGCACGGGCCGGGCGATGTGGCAGAGCCCTCCCCAGCACCCTGCTTGTGCAAAACGCGTTGGTGCAGGGACAGAAAATGGGAATGACCAGAACAGCTGGAAAATGGGAAAAAGAGAGGCTGGAAATGTGGAAGGAAACCCCAGGTGCTTTCGAGCAGCAGGTTGTGAGACGGGGGCAGCCCCCACAGGACCCGCAGCATCCCAGGGCTTGGCGGTACCCGTCCGTGCCCCGGTAGCACCCCGAGGCTGGGTGCCCCACACCTCCACGCCCAGCGCATCCCCCCCTTACCTCACGCTTGGGGTTGCTTCCCTAAATCCCGGCGTCGTTCCTCCGACCCACGGCAGGATTTGCCTTTCCGGCGACGCGGTTCCATCAGCGGCTGCCGGCCGAGCCGTGCGGCGGGCGCTCACCTTTGCAGATCCTGTGAACAGTTGGAGTGAGTAACTTTTCACGGCAACGGTCCCAGAGGCGTAGGGAGCGCCGGGGGGCTCGCGCTTACGCAACGCTTAATGCTGCCTTTCGTAATTGCTCTCGACACCGTCTCCAAAGGGTTTCAAGCTGACTCTGCTGAAACGCAAGCAAACGGTAACGTGCTAAGACAGCATTTCAGGACCCCTCGTACCCACGGCATTTCAAGACCTTTTCTGAAAAAAAAAACCAAACCAACCCCCAAAGCGTTTCCTTGCAGGGACCTGTTGTAGATGCTGCGGGAGAAAAAGCCCCCCGAACGACAGACAGGACCTGCCAGATCTTAGTGAAAAAAAGATGTTTCTTTAACCCTTGAGTTTGCTTTGCAGTCGGTTTTATTTAGAGGCAATATCTGCAGCAGAGCAAGCTGGGGACAGCCCAGGGACAGGCTGGGGACGGCCGGGACGGTCGCTCGTGTCACTCGCATACCCTTATCAGTTCTCCGTCCAACAGTTACAGAGAAGAAGCTGGGCTGGAAAAGTGATAAGGAGATGAGAGCGGCCTCAGGAGACGTTCCCCCCCCGTAAAAAATGCAAAATACGAAATGCAGAAAGCGAGCTCGCCCGGTAAGACGTGGGATGAAAGTCGGGACATCACCGGCCGCCTCTCCTCTCCGGTCGGCGTCGTCTGTCGGGCGCGGGAAGGCGGGGACGGGGTTTTGTGCCGGCGAGGGCGGCGCGGCGCTGGGACCTCGGGTGCCAGTGGCCTCTGCCTGCGCCCTGCGCCCCTGGGCTCCCTCTGCTCCAGCCCCCCAGACACTCCCCATTCACAAATTTCATAACCTCAGTCCCCTCCCTGTGGGGTGGGACCGTCCCCCTCGGCCCCGCGCCCGCCGGGGCTGAGCCCGGCACCCGGGCGCGGGTGGGGAGCCGATGATGCCGGATTAAGCTGTATAAATCGCGGGGGTTCGGCCGCGCGGATTCGTCTGACGCTGCAGAAAGGCACCGACGGCAGCCGCCTTCCCCTGGCCACCACCACGGTGGTACCAGGGGACCTGGCCTGGGGGTGCCCTGCTTCCGAAAGTCCAGAAAATTCCCGCTGTGGGAAAGGTGCGTCACCCCATCCCTGCCGGCCATGCCCACAGCCCACCCGAGGTGCCACCGTGTCCTGTGGGGCTGGAGCACCCCAAGCCCTCTTCTTTTCAGCTCCAGTGCAGCCAAGGCCGGAGCCAAGGAATCCAGATCTCCACTCCCTGGCTCGGGGCGTGCGTGAGCTTGCCAGAGCCATCAGGCCTTAGGGGATGGTGGGTCACACCAGCCATCTTCTCCTGGCACGCGTCAGCGGCAAACGCACCCCTGCGGGCTCCTCCAGAGCCAAGGGTGAGGCAGCACCGAGTGGGTGCTCCTGGCTTGGCCAGGGTCCTCCTGTCCTTCGGTCACCTCTCTGGGCATCCCTGAGCTGGGAGCGATGCCCCGCAAAGCGAGGGCCCCTCTGCGTGGCTGGGTCTGGCCCCGGTGATCACCGAAGCTCCGTGGTCATGGCAGGCCGGTGAATTTGGTCCATCGGCCGGCAGCGGCCCTGGCCCCTGGCCACCCAGCACTGTGCTGGGACGTGGGGACTCCTGGGCTGAAATGAGGCCAGTGTGACACCCGCTGGGTCCTCGCTGGCTCTAGGGTCCCCCCCTGCTGTCCCCTGCAGGTGGGTGGCGTGGCCTGTGATGGGTGCCTGGGGCTGGCACAGCCCCTGCTGCCTTCACTGTCTGCACCGCTGATGTGAACGCGGTGTGAAGGCAGCGATGAGGAAGGTCTGCAGGGAAGGGTGGAGTCGATAAACCCACACCCTGTGTCCTCCCTTCCGGTCACTGTCCTCCTACCCCCCACCCCAGCCTCTCCCTTCTCCTCACCCGCTCTTTCCTGGGGCTTTGTCACAATTTCCCGGGCCGTGCACGAGCATGGGGTTAGCACGGGGTGACCTTTTAGGTGGAAATAGTATTTTTTTCAAAAGTAAAAACTCTACCTAGGGCCTCTGCTGTAGAGCAGGCAGCCGCAGGGAGCTTCATGGTCTCTGGGACCATGGGCTCGTGAGCTG